>PVIW01012765.1:0-30480 GCA_004026585.1 Noctilio leporinus
CTGGATCAAAGGCAGTTCTATTTTTAGTATTTTGAGGAAGTTCCATACTGTTTTCCACAGTGGCTTCACCAGTCTGCATTCCCACCAACAGTGCGCTATGGTTCCTTTTTCTCCACATCCTGTGGAATGCTACACAGTGGAATACTACACAGCAGAACGAAAGAACTCCTACCTTTTATGACAGCACGGATGGAACTGGAGAGTATTAGACTTAGTGAAATAAGCCAAGTGACAAAAGACAAACACCATATAATCTCACCTAATATAGGAAATAATGAACAAAACAAGCAAACAAGCAAAATAGAACCACAGGCATGGAAACAAGGAACAGGCTGATAGTGACCAGAAGGGAGGGGTAAGGGGGAGAAGCAGGGAAAGAAAGGGAAGGATTTAGTCAAGGAGCTAGAATAAATGGCCCATGGGCACAGATAACACAGTGGGGATTGACTGGAAGAGGGAATGAGGTAGGAGGAGCAGGGAGAGCAATGGGAGAAAATGGGACCATTGTAATAGAATAACAACTTAATTAAAAAGAAAGAAATGCAATAGAAAGCACATGACTTCACAGAAAAAGCCAAGAAGGGAGAGAAGATCAGAGTGAGTATCTTTGAAGAGGGGTAGAAAAGAAATTGTGAAAAAAGATACTAACAATTTAGGATTTGGATATAATTAACCAAAAGTAGCACTGGAGTGTTTTAATTAAAAACTTTCCTACTCAGGCTATTGTTTTTCTCCTCTATACAAGATATACTATCAAATAATTATTTTCCTAAAATAAAAATTTCTTCTGAAACACCAAGACTAACATTCTGGCAAGAAGTTTGACTTTTTTTTAATTATTATTTTTTTGCCTGTACTAGAGCCAATTGATTTTGCCTTTGTGCCAGAAATTCTTCTAGCCTTAGGGATAGATATATACATAATAAGGATATCTCCATTAAAATGAAAATGAGGTTTCACATTTTAAAATGAATGTTTCTAATACATAGAAATAAGCTCAGTTAGTGCTGAGGTTTCCCAGGAGGTCTTAACAATACAGATAATTTGAATATTAAAGTATTTTAATTTTGAATAGATTAACAATTGCAGGGCAGATCTGGTGTTCCTCATAAGGGTTGCAAAATTTTTGAGTTTCAGTTATTTTTACCTGAAACAACAGAATAGTGAAGCTTTTTGTTTAACCATCTACAGTTCACATTTTCCCAAAACCTTTTGAAACCCCTCTATGTCATCACACGTCACATATTTTGTACCCACTTTGCCAGAGGAGAAGAAGAAAAAAAACTGTATTTCCCAGATTCCCTTTTAACAGTCCTATGAGCTAAGTTTTTCCAAACTCACTTGACTTCTGTCACCGTGGATGTGGGAGAATCACTTGGGAAGCAGGCTGACAAAGGTCACTGCTTCTTCCGCAGCAGATAACCTATAGAACAACTACAGCACACAGTGATCAATCCCCAGCAGCAGCTGTGGGGCGGTGGGCAGATTTGCTGATACTCTCCCCTGAGTGTGACATCCATGCCTGGCTTCCCCAGCCATTGCCAAGTCCACGTTATGACATAAGCCACTATGAATTTAAAGTTATGAGTGTTTTATCAGTCATTGCAATCAAGGACTGATAATGGTGGGTGTAAATTTTTTAAAAAGAAAAGATACATATGAAAATGATCAGTTCTCCTTTATGTACCTGATAAATAAAAGGCGGTATTATTTTTGTGAGGTAATTACATATCCTTAAATAATTACTCTACTTCTGTTTCTTAAAAGCAATGAAGCAAAATATGTATCTATTTTATAAAAATCCAGTTATGCTAGGTTCTTAGCCTTTTTTTGGCTCTACTCTTTTCCTTTTTAAATAATGGATAATTTATTGTATAATAGATATTACTGGGCACAGTAATAGGGCGCATTTGTCTCAGAGATTTTAAGGATCATGTCTGAACCCATTCAAAACAATGAGAAGCAAAGAATGCCATGAGCTAACGTTGTTTCAGCTAACTGAAAATGAGAAGGGCAAGAGTGATTCTGGCAAGCTCATGCATCTTAAATTCAACACTATTCTGTGCCCCTTCCCAAAGGGAGCCTAAAAAGCATTAGACAATGGAGATATCTAGTAACAGGGTGTGCTGATACAGAGACGTTACCATGCAAGTAAACAAGAACAGCCAACTCCCAGAGCAATCAAGGAGGAACAAAAATTGTCACCGCTTGCAAAAAAGAAAAAAAAAAAAAAAAAGATACATGCAAACCAAAAATAGCAATAGCAGCACTGGGAGGATGGCTGCAAGTACCTCCTCAAGTAGCATAATACAAATATAATATATGGGATTTTTATTCTCCATAGAGGATCTTAGACATGTTTCAAGAAAGTTATATTGATAAAGAGCTATATGAGTTTTAAGATGAAAACTAATATAAAATGGAAAAGTGGGACTAAAATAACTTCTGGAAGTGTTTTTTCTTCAGATGTGAAATAACATTAGCTTGGCCTTCAAATTCCAAACTCATTAAACAAAGGATTCTTGCATCTGTTTTCCTGCTCTGCCCACCCTCTCTTGCATTATAATACAAACACTATTGCAAAACTCTTCTCCGCTTTTCTTGGCCTCCTTTTAACCGGTTTTTGCTTTCAGAGGGTGAGCAGCATGCTTCCCTTGTGCAAGAAGAAAGCGCATGGAGATTAACATTGGTTCTCTGAAGTTAAAGTGCCACCTTGTGCCAGAGGAAAGCATCTCAATATGGACTTTAAAACATTGTTAGCAAGATACATGATCATTTTCATATCACAGAAAAATATCAAATGCATATAAAATCCTCAATATTAAATTGCTTAAACCTGGATATAAATGTACATCCATCTGCGTTTGGCTTTGTTAACAATGTCTTGTTAAGCTTTATCTGCATGCATTCTGCCTCTTGTTAATGCAGAGCTGCCAGCATAAAATGGAGGCTACAGACATCATTCTTTCATACAACAGTAACAGACATCATTCCCTCATACTACAGTAATGATTGTTTAAGAGTTAAGCAATACTGTTGTTTAGTTCTTTCAGGACCAAGGGCAAACCTTAGTTTCTCTAATAAACTCACGCTGCCTGTACCAATCATGTCACTTGGAACTGGATCCATTCTATTTCAAGCATTTCAATGGCAGCAATGCTCCAAACATCACACCCAGGAGGGAGGGCCAATGCCAGCACACACTTTGCTGCCTGGGTGTGCAAGTGCAGGAATTCTGTACAGCACAAAACAATTTTCTGCACTCAGCCTGACAAAAGCTGCCTCACAGGACTGGCAAAAGGTTTTATGTTGGTTGTCATACTGACAAGGCCATGATGCTAATAGCAGATAGGATTATCATTAATTTAGTATTGTAATTTCTCAATAATCTATAGGTGGAAAATCTTTAAAGGAATAATCTAGAGCATAACTTGAAAATGCATCAAATAACATAACCATAAAATCATAATGCAAAACACAGTCAACCATCTGGAATGAGAAAACCACTCTCTCATATAACCTTAACTTTTTCGTGATGCAAAAAAAAGTTACCAAAGTAGACACACAATTCTGAAGTGTCTTGAATGTAAATTCTAGGACAGCCTGATTTGGGGCCCAGTGGATCTGGTAGATTCTAAAATTAGTAAGAATAGATTCATGTCCAAAATAAGGCTAAAATAATTAAAGGGATCAATTAAATATTTTTTTCTCTTAAAAAAATCATACAGAGAATGAGTATGCATAAAATTCTTCTACTTAAAAATATACTGTCTCTGGGTACCCTCGTGCACTGTTAGTGGGAATGCAGCCACTATGGAAAACAGTATGGAGTTTCCTTAAAAAACTAAAAATGGAACTGCCTTTTAATCCAGCAATTCCACTACTAAGAATATACCCAAAGGACCCCAAAACATCAATTCATCAGAACCTATGTACCCCTATGTTCATGGCAGCACTATTTACAATAGCCAAGTGCTGAGACAGCCTATGTGCCCATCAGTGGATGATTGGATCAAAACATTTCAGTACATTTACACAATGGAATACTACACAGCAGAAAGAAGGAACTCCTATCCTTTGCAACAACATGGATGGAACTGGAGAGTACTATGCTTAGTGAAATAAGCCAGTCAGTGAAAAACAAATGCCATATGATCTCAAAAATTACAGAACAATAATGAACAAAACAAACAAACAAACAAGAAAAACAGAGTCAGACACATGAATACAATGAATAGATCTTCAGCGGGAAGAGGAGAGGGGGAGGAGGGTGGAGGGAGGCAAAGAATGGGAGCAGTTTAGTCAAGGAACTAGCATGGAAGAACCACAGACATGGACAAGAAGTGGTATTGACTTTGGGGGGAGTGGGTGGGTGGGGAAGGGGACAGAGGGGAGGAAAAATGGGATGATGTAATACAACAACAATAAAATTAAATTTAAAAAATATGCTGTCTCAATCTTTATTTTCCTATCTAAAGCTTATTGCATTTAAACTCTTTGAAAGAACATTTCTTGTGTTTATAACACTGTCCTTGGAGGGACCATGAAAAAAGAAAAAAGAGCTACCTTATAGAGAAACAAATATATACTTGAGATTATTATTTTTGCCATTTTTGGTACATGAAGAAATGAACAATGTTTGCTGAGTTTATAGGTAGCTTGACCTTACATTTAATTCTGCATTTTGCATTGGAAGTTGGCAGAGGACATGACAAGATTCATGTGGATTATTACTACTATTAATCTCTTCTAAAATATAGTAATAATATAGTATCTAATTGTATCCTTTTGTTTGAACATTTTTCAGGTAACTAATTTCCATAATTAATTCATTTTATTAAGTACTTACTTTATGTCTACCATTTGGCTGAATGTTTTTTTAATGATTTAATTGAATCTTCACAAACACTGAGGCTTAGCATAGTAAAGCAAATTTTCCAAAATTAAGAATCTAATTTGGGGTGGAGTGGCATGTAGCTTTATTTTTAATTTTCCCTCTGCTAAAACCATATCTTCAACCCAACTTTTAACAACTATAGCACACAAAATATTATCCTTAAGTTAATGATCAAGAAAATATTACCTCAGGCAAAAGCACTGCAACATCTCAATAAACATAATATGCTTACATGGCACATGTTTAAGTTAACTAGAAGACTATAAGTACTCAGTGTCTTTTTTTCAATTTCGTTCCAACAATTCAGTAAGTGGAATGAAATATTAGTTTCTCCTGCTAAATACTTCAGACTCTCAGCTCATGGCATCAGCTGTCCCAGAGTCTCAGTATTACCTTGTTCCATTATAAAATGGTTTTCCATTAGGTTTGGCTGTTTTCTTTCACATAGCCTAACGTCCATGGTAGAGACTATGGCTAAAGTGGCAATATAGGTGATATGAAAAATTCCCAAAGCAGCACTGGAAACATTCTCCTTGTATACAAAACATGTCCCCTTACCTTTCTCTCACTTCCCCTCTCTGCTTTCATGCCTTTGTTTCTTTCTCCCCTCTGTGGGGTAATGTTGTAAGACTGGAGATAAAGAACATTATCGTACAACTCAGGATTGATGGCCTACCAGTCTTTTAAAAAATCTATTTTTGATTTGTATACAGACTCACAAGCACTATTGTGTGGCCTTCCAGTAGACATTCAACATACTACAGACTACAAACAGTATAGTGGGTGAGGCAAGGGTCTGAGACACATATCCACTTCAAGTCTCTATTTGACATATGCTCATTGAAACCACCTTAAAGTTTAGTAGTAGTTGATATATTTTTTTAGCATGTAGTTGATATTTTAATGAACAAAAAGTATGTCTCTTTATTACTCTCAACAATTCTTCTTTTCCCTGACTATTCTTTGGGTTCATCAGTTGCATCAGAGGATATCACACTTTGGAGTACATTTAAGTCTCTATAGAGTCACTAAAGACAAAAATTAATGGTTCTTTTTTGACAGTCACATTTTCCTATTTTAAATTCTTTAATGTTTTAATTTTTTTAAATTTTGAATTAAAAAAAATTCCATATTTAAAAGTGAGAAAACTCTCCTTCGCTCTTTCCCTCTGTGTACTTACATACACACACACACACACACACACACACACACACACGCACATCATTCACGTATATTTCTGATACAATTTGTACAAGGGCATATGATTCAGTACAATTCACTTCTATTCAAAGCACTGACAATATAACATTGAATGACTGACTATGCCCAGGGTGATAAAGAAACAGAAAATGAAAGCCATTTCCAACATGTCTATTCTTACATACTGTTTTTGATTGGTTTTGAATCCCTCTTCACCCTGACCCCAACTACTGCAAGGGAAACAGTGCCTGCCCTTTTGAAGCTTCTAATATAAAACGATGAAAACACATAACTATACACTTGAAAAATGAGAGAAAAGATGTGCTTGTTGCTTGTCTTGCCTCTGGATATAATTCTATCAAGGCAAGTAGCAGCCTTTCCTGACAATATCATCCACATCTGCTCTCCACCTCTTCTCATTCAATTGGGTCAAATTAAAACCCAAAGCTATAAGTGAATGTAAAGGCAAAAAAGCCTTGGTTAGAAAGATTTATATATTATGCAGAAGGGTGACATATGCTCTGAGTTTCTCTCAGTGGTTGTGAACTCCTCTCTAACTTGGAAGAATAAGATGGTGTCGCCTTCCCAAAGTACAGGCCAGGGAAGCGTCCTCCATGCATTCACTCACTCCCCACTTCCGTGGGCACCGATTGGCCATGGCCTGGCACTGGGCTAGATGTTGATGGTAGAAAGGTGAGGAAGCAGTATTTTTACTTCTACACTGTTCACAGTACAGGACTGGAGACCCCAGGAGCAGGTGTCTCCAGCCACAGGCCAGGAAATGGAAGCATGAAAATGGGGTACCCTAAGAGTCACATGAGCTGAGAAGGGGTACCCTAAGAGTCACATGAGCTGAGAAATGAGAATGAGTGAGAGTTACCCCATTGGAAAGGGGATTGGTATCAGGCCAATCAAGGTAGGGGTCACCTCATGCACTAAGGCTCAAAGGTCAGAAATAGTTGGGTATATGTAGGTGATAAGAAGGGATTTGGGGTTGATACAGAGTTACTAATATCAATCTTTTCAAGAACACATGTTTTGGTTTACTTTCTTTTTTCTTTCTATGTTTTCATTGTGAAATATATCATTCTGTATATAGTAGGGACCTAATAATGATTCTCTTAGTTTACATCAGGAAGCTTAGTGCTATCAGAATGATGTCACCATCTTTACTCTTTTCTGAAGCCTCAAGAGTAGCTGTCCTCTCATTACTACTCGGTTCACAAAGCTATTTTATACAATGTCTACTGAAGAGTAAATGGGACATGAAGTTTATACAATTATTATAATCTGATTTACATCAAATTCAATACTAAAAATGAATTCCCTTCACAATGGTCTTTCATTAACTCACTGGAAGTAACTGTGAAAACTTGTGTCTAATACTTGTAAACATCTATGCTTAGTAGATTTCATTATAAAAACTTACAATTTTTAATTTTTACTAAAGATGATATGATGCATTTCTACAGGCAAGAACAGTTACTGTCAGCCCAAAGGTATTTCTTAGGTTACAGAAGTTTGAAGAAGAGTTTGAAAGCTATGTCCAATAACTAGTAGAGTATGTATATCTGGCAATTTTTTCTTTAAAAATTGTAAATCATGTCTCTGAATTTTTCATTGTCAGAATTTATAAAAATGATTGACAGATGCATGTGTTTTCCTGTGACCATCTGTCAAGTGGTCTCTCTGTGAAGTCCACTCTACTGTCTATAATTTTTCAACAAGAAATCTTTTTCTTACAAAATAGATCTCATAATTGGAGTTCTGTTTTACTGCTGTTATTTGAACTCAAATACCATCATTAAGTTCTCCCTTCTTACTATAAATTTAGTTTTCCTCCAAAATTCTATAATGAATATCAGTTTTACTTCATAGATTTTTAATGACAGCCTCATCACTGTTTCTGATTTTTGATCTGGAGGATATATATGTTCCTTTCTTGGTCTTCATATTTTCTATTTTGATAGAGTCATTTTTTTGATTAAGTTCATTTTTAATGGTGGACTTAAAATTGTGTCTAGTGTCATTAGAATTATAAAAAATTAGTTTATCACCAAAAAAGTAAGACACACTCTCCCAGCAAATAAAAAGTTACCACATTTTTAACTATTTTCTCCATGTTTGCTCTCAAATGTCCCTCAGATTTCTTTTTTTTAATTAATTTAACATCCCAATGTTAACATCAATCCCATGGCATGCTACCTGTTGCCCAGCAAGTAAATAAAATTATCAAAGTTTACTGAAGAAAGTAAAATAAAAACTTAAAGTCTACTTTAGATATTTATACTGTCAAATAATTAAAATGATTTGGAATAATCAGAGTTTACATGCTACATTCAATTAATATCAAGTATTAAACATAATTGTCTTAACTCTTTGCTAAGGTAGATAGGTAACAGTTGTCATCAAAAAAATACTTCTAAAAAAGTATGTCCTAAAAAAATGTATGGTTTGCAATAACAATAATTAATTATGTACCCTATTCTTTTATGGTTTTCCAAAAAGCTAACTAAACTTCTTCATGATCAACATAAGAGTGTGAAAGCTGATGATTGGCCCAAATCTTGGGTCAATCATCCTTCTAAGGCTTTATGCCATTTAGTAGTCTTCAAATTTTCACAATCTTATTCTTAGGTTTGTAAGATGTGTATTTTGTAAGGTGTTACTGAAAGTGTACCTCATCCTTTCCAAAGCACCCCATAAAAGTTTCCACAAATAAATGATGTGAAGGTTATAAGTAGGTGCAAGTGTTTTACCAAGTCAGGTAACAGATGAGGAGATATGGATCAGTAGTGGTACCTGAATGATAGGCTAGAGTTACCTGTGGTTTCAATTTAATGACACTGTGAGCACCTGTATCATACCGAAATATCTATCTACCTCCAACCCAACTGTCGTACGTGCCCAAAGATAGAGTTGTAAAAAATCTAGAAGTAATCTCTAGATAGAAGCTAAGAAAAATAATAATTTTAAAAAGCCACTCTAGTGAAGACTGCCTGTAGGAACTTGGGCAAAATTACTGTTTTTCAGAAAATCAGCTTTAGGAAGCAGTCCTATAAAAATAAAACCTTGTTATTATTGAGATAGAACACAATGAGAAATTAGAAACAAAATGAAAAGTAATGTTCAGATGAGATGAAGATGAATTAGCAACCTTCAAAAAGCACATTTGATGTGAGGTTTATATTTAAAAATTTAAAAAGCAACGTTCTTTAGCCCAGTAAATGCCAAATACCAGTATACATTACAATCTTTTTAAAGGCAAGCTTGTGGGTCCCTTAACCCATGATTCTAATTTCTGCTTCACTAATTTAGAACATTTCAGAAGAAAATGGCTTTCAGGAGAATGCCATTCACTACTCCATGATTCATATGTGGAACAATATTTATCATATGTGGAAAATTAATATTTCCTATTAAATTCTTTTATCTCAAATAAATTCATAAAATGTAAAGCAAACTATACAAATAAAACTGAAAAATAACAAGAATTAAACACAAGAGCTTTCAAATATCTGTGTGTGTGTTGACATTAAAACTTGCTGATTATGTGATGGGTTTGATTTTAAGGAAAGTAGTTGTAAAACAATGAAGAGAAACTCAACTACGTATTTTTAAGTAATTCCTTTCCAATTTATAACTAAAACTGTAAAATATGCTGGATTAAGATTGATGTTACTATTTATTGAATAAATACAAGGATAAACAATTAAAAAGAACCAACACTAGGAATCTCTTAAAACACTGTTTTTAAACTAATCACTCTTGAACATATCATTTACTTAGTAAGCTTTAACTTGCTGCATAAGATTAATTCTCAAAGCTCTTTTGATGTGGCTTACTTCTCTAAAAGTTGTTTTCATAATCAAGTATTTAATATTCTAACTCTACAAAAAATATCTGTGAGATTTTTTGCCCTTTAAAAATATGGATTTTGAAAGTTTAATCTTTCTGTATTTTTCCATTACTACTTGCTCTCCTTATAACCCTTTCCCCCTAGCAATCACCAGACTGTTATCCATATCCATGAGTCCTTAAATGTGGATTTTAAAAAATGATACTTAATCATTGACCCAAACCATTGAAGTTTTATTTGTTTCTTGACCATTATTTGATAATCCAACATGATCTGTAACACCACTGATCAGTATTTATGGTAAATATCATTCTAATCTTTAAGTAGTTCCTTTAAGTTATTTTAAAATAATATTAGTTGCATCATTCATTTCATAAGAATAATGATCTCAGATATGTTTTTCCTACCTGCTTTCTAATTATGTCAAATGACACCCTATAGTATCTCCCTCTGAAGTGGAGTGACAGACTGACAGGTGACAGCAAGAAGTCTGATAACTGAGAGATGTGTTTGTCTTCTTATAGATTCAATAAAGGAGAGACAAAGCAGCAGTGCATACAGCTTGTAGAAACCTGTGTCAACCCCCTTTGAAAGATGGGTGAAGTCTCTGAATATTCTGATTGAGGCAAAGATACTTACAGGTCTGCACTGTTATGATCTTTAGCCAAGATGCCTGCTGGCATATTATCTAGAAAACAGGGATATGTATCATAATAAGGCCCAAATCCATTAATCCATTGGATTTTTATACTTCCAAAAGAAGCTGTGGCTGAGTGTTAGTAGGAAATGACATAAAATTGTCTTAAAGGTATGTTATCTCATTTCCTCTGCATCTTTGAAGCTGCACAGTGAGCATCTCAGCAGCACAGATTTAAAGCTACTGTGAGTCTTCACACTCTCAGCAAGACTTCCTCCTCTCCTCCTTCCACCTTCATTTAGTTCCCCTAAGCAAACACTGTGTGCTATGGATTCACTTTCTGCAGCCCTTGGATCCTGTGAGTAGTTGAACAAAAACTGACCAATTCTGTATTAAGCAACCTCCTCAATTAGCCACACTATCACCTGTGATAATACAAATTGTTCTTTGTGATTCTAATCGTCAGCTGTCATCCTTATAATACCAGGTGCTTGGCAAAGCACTCTGTGGAATTTTTCTTCCATCTGTCCAGTCTTAGAAATGACCTTCCATTACTTTTCTTTGTTCACGTGTTATCCTTAAATAGGACATTTGCATAATAAAAGAGTGCCTCTGACTATACTAGGCAATTCCTGGTGGGAGAGGTGACTGTACTATCCATACCTTCTTTGTAACTCATATGATATTGAAGGTATTGCCTTTCAGCCTCAGACCTCTACACTTCAGTGCATTTATTTCAGGACAAAAAAATTTAATTGCTAACAAAAATAAATAATAATACAGCTTTCCCTTTTATCATCTACAAATTTATTAACAGCTGAAAAAATCTATTCTACAAATAGATACTTGTATTGCAAATGCTTAAAGGAGTAACTAATGAGGCCATTTATTGTCCAAATTTGACTAATTATTATGCTGAGAAACTGCCTAGGAGCCAGCATGTGCTTTAAAATGAAGCATTTTCAGTGAGTGCATCAAAGGAGTTGGAACCAAACAAACAGCAAGAACTTCAGAAATCTGCCTATTCATATTGATTCCAATTTGCATGGTGTTATATAGAAAACTAGCTACAGGCACTTTAATATAAATGATCCACAGGCAAATATAAAGAAATAATGAATGGCCTCCCAAGAAGTATTCTAACTGACTGACCATATAATTAATCCTACACACTGGAATATTTTTGAGATTGAAAGAGGTCATCCTAAAATATTACAGAGTGTATGTAGGATTAATTATATGGTCCGTTAAGTTAGAATACTTCTTGAACCATAGCATAAAGCTGGACTTTCCCAGGCAAACAAAGACATATACCCTCCGTGTTTCTACCTCTATTTCTCTACAGGCCTTCAATAAATATTTAAGTGATTACCTATTAGGTAAAGAATACATTTCTTCAAATAATTCTACCAATATTTCTTCAAATATTGCCCTGACCCACCATTCCATTTTTTATTACATCTCCCTACAATGAACACTTTGTCTAAATATACACTATTGACTTCCTTGTATTGGCTACCCTGCTTTCTTAAAATACTCCTACTGGAGCTGTAACCTCTGCTTAGAATGATGCTTTACAACTTAATCTATTACAAATAAATCACTCTTTTGATGGCAAATAGCAGAAGCTTTAGGCCCCTTTATGGTATGAAATGAAACAAAGCCTCCCATAAGCAAGGCAGCTGTGAGAAAGAGTTTTGCTGTTCATCTCTCTTTGCATTTTTGTTTCTAAGTAGGTATCTCAAACTCCTTTCATTACCGACAATTCAACTACTCAATATTATCTGGTCTTTACCCTGTAGAGAATATTTATGATGGACTTAGCTAATAACCATTTTTCCTAGGAATCACAGATTCCATACCACACTGTTACCGAGCAAAGTGGGACTCCTTCACATGGCACCTTCATGTATGACCCAACAATTAGTGTTGAGAAAAACAGGTCTTTATTTACAACATTCCAACCTTGTGGGGTGGGAGGCAGGGGTGAGCACTCTTGCTCAGAGCCCTATTCTCCCAGGAGACACAGCCCTTCCCTTGCTCCCCAAAATGCTATAAGCCAAAACCATGCCCAAAAGTTCCCCATCCCTTATCTATCGGCTCTCTCCTTCAGGATCTGGGGTACATTGTAATAAACCTCTGTATAATAGTACAGAAAAGCATGGGTCATGTTACACTGGATCATGGTGAAGTTCAGGAAAACCACAATCTGAAGAGATTGTCTTCTTTACATGTCCCGAGTTGCAAGAGTCCAGATAGAGTCCAGATCTCCAAGGCTTCAGAGTCAGCTAGAGCGGGCACAATCAATGCAGCAGCATGCTGCTTTCTTACCAGCGCAGGCCACATGGCCTAATCCTGACTGCAAACTGCATGGCTGCCTCTTCTAACATGGCAGCTACAACCTACTGCTCCATCATGCACCTCTAACATGCTCCTTCCATCATGCTTCTTCTCATGGTGGATGTGGCTTTTCTATATCCTTTCAAACCACATGGCTCTGCTTTCAACATCAGACTTCATGGCAGACAGTGGGGTACCCTTCTTTACCCTTCCAAAAAGTAGGCCCCACCCCTTATGGCCCTCATAGCTGCCCCAATTTTAAATGCTGGCCTAGAGCACCATACTTCATTGTTATGAAATGTATTTTAAGTGTATCTAGCACAACTTCCCTTCAGGAAAGGCTGGGGTGATCACTTTGTCATTGGCATGCAAAATATCTTAAACCATATCATGTGCCCTTTTATTAGCCTTTGGCCTGGGCAATTGTACAGTTATTATCTAGCTACCAGCCTGCCATAGATATGCAAAGTACCTTAAAATCTGTATTGCTCCTTCCTTCATCCCCAAAACATGGGCTGTGGGGACTTTGGGGACCCCACTCTGTTGCAACACCACTCTTAAAAGGGTAGCATTTGACTCTGGAATACACCAGTGAGAGGACAAATCAATATGACTACCAGTGGGCCTTCTCAAATTACAAAAGAGTGGGGAATAAAAATCAGGTTGAAGAATATGGAAGACTTCAAACCTCCCTTCTTATGAAGCCTTTTTAGAACCTTTCCAGGTAAAATTGAGTTATTTCTACTGAACACTCTCATAGAATTTTGTGACATATGAGGTCTGTCTGGAAATTATCCAGTCATATAATATGAAAAAATACCGACATCTATTGAAGATGATGCAAGATACAAGAAACATTGTACATAGGACAATGACATCTGAGTCCCTTTCAAAGTAGGCACCTTGGGACCTCATAGAGTTCTCTCTCAATCTCCATCAGCTGCCCCATCATATTTTCCTGAGTCTCAATGGCAATCTGAAATCCCTTCCCTTTCAAAGGTGATTTTAGTTTTGGGAAAAGCCAGAAATCATAGGGCATCAAATCTGGACCATAGGGACACCGAGTCACCTGGGTGACTTAATGTTTCACAAAAAAACTGCATGAGCCCTTGCTAGTCGCTCAGTGGATAGGCACTGTCCTGCAAACCCAAAGGTCGCTGGTTTGATTCCCAGTCAGAGCACACAAGCAGGTTGCAAGCCAGGTCTCCAGCCAGGTCCATAGCAGGAGGCAGGTGAAAAACAACCATACATTGATGTTTATCTCCCTTTCTTCCTCCCTCCCTGCCCTTCTCTCTAAAAAATAATGTATAAAATCTTTAAAAAGAAAAAAAAACTGCATGAGACGCAATGCATGAGTAGGTTTGTTGTCGTGATGAAGCTGCCAATCACCAGTTGCCCATAGATATGGCCTTCTGAATCATTCTAATAATTTCCACAGAGGAATGGTCAAGCTTAACACAAAATTTGATCCCTATTTGTTGTTTTGCTTGCTCAAGTACACATGTTCATTCAGTGGTATCTACCACTTCCACTGACTAATACAACAAAGTCATCATTATTCACACATGCGCATTCTGGTCCACTCTCCTTGACTACCAGTTTACACTGATGTTGCACAAACCAATCTCATTTTGTTAACAATGGTTGGACTTTCTCTGGACAGACCTTGTATACCTGTTGAATCAGAATATTTATGCTTGAGTTTGTTTCCTCGCCTAGATCTGTACTTTTTCCCAGCTTTATAAAGATATAATTGACGTAACACATTGTATAAGTTTAAAGAGTGCAATGTGTTGATTTGATACACTTGTACATACAGTTTACCCTTGAACAAGTAGTGAGTTAGAGGCACTGATCCAGTACAGTCAAAAATTTGCATGTAATTTTGATTCCTCCAAAACATCAGTTGATTTTGGTACTCACAGTGGATTGGTTCCAGAATTCCACAGAGGCCAAAATCCTTGGATGCTCAAGTTCTTTAATCAAAATAGTGTAGAATAATGCATACAACTAACCCTCCATACTGTTGGATTTCCAACTGTGGATTGAAAATATTGTTTTTTGACCCAGTGCTATTTGAATCTATGATGCAAAAGCTAGGAATACAGGGTTACACTGTACATATATTTCTTGAAAAAAATAACTTTAATAGAAGACCCACACAGTTCAAACCTGTTTTGTTCAAAGGTCACTGTACATTGCAAGATAATTACAACCATAGCATTAACACCTCCATTGCATTACATAATGATCATTTCTTTTTTTGTAATGAGAACATTTGCGATCTATTCTCTCAGCAATTTTCAAGTATATAATACAGTATTATTAACTATAATCACCATGCTATATATTGGATTCTCATATCTTACTCATTTTATAATTGGAAGTTTGTACCCTTTGACCGACATCTTCCCATTTCCTCCACCTCAACCCCTGGTAACTACAATTTACTGTTTCTATGAGTTTGGCTTTTTATGATTTTGTAGAAGAAATATCATAGTGCATTTGTGATTATCTGAACTTATGTGATTTTTAGCATAATGCCCTTGGGGTCCATCCATCTTGTCATAAATGGCAGAATTTCCTTTTTTCTCTTGGTAGATAGCTAGATATAGATAGATTAGATAGATGATAGATAGGAATATAAATACATAGACATCATACCTTCTTTATCTAATAATTCATAGACACTTAAGAATTTCCCTATCTTAGTTATTGTTAATAATGCTAGAATAAACATGGAAATGCAGATACTTCTTTCAGATTCTATTTTAATTTCCTTTGGATACATGCTCAGTAGTAGGGTTGCTAGATAAATCATGAACTTCTGAACTTGCTATTCCTTATGGCACAGTAAATTAACATTTAGTACACTGTATGTTCAAGAAATGTTTATTAAATTAAACTGGCAAGTTAGTAAGCTATAATATTTAAATGCAATGCTGAAAGTGGCAATATAAACAAGAGAAGTCAACAGTCCTATCACTCTAAGATATTGAGAAACAAATCAACATTCATCTCATCTTTCATTTCTCCCTCACCTCTGTCATTCTTACGCTGGAGGGACAGAAAGAATGGATGTGTATTAAGTAAAACTATTCACAGGATATTAATGAAAGCACTAGAAATGAAAATTATGCTAGTATAAATCATGTATTATGCTAGTATAAAGAAGCACATGTTAACTTAAATTAAAGTTTTATCCTAGCTTTGGATGAAAATCACATTTATATAGCCAACTCAGTAACAAGATTAGCAAACTCTGTAAGAACTTAAATAAAAGAACAGGAAAATACAGGTAAGTAATGAGCATAAACAAACAGAAACTCAGCCTTTTATCTATCTTATTACCACTTTAAATAGCAGTTAATAAGGATTGGTTTATAAAATGTTATGAAGATGGAGGTATAATCTTCTTTAGGAAAACAACTTTGCAAAAAAACAAACTATTGTCACCATTTAGCTGAAAATTCAAGAAATACCTTGGACTGAAAAGTCATTATATGAATGCGCAAGGGAAGTAAATTGAGGTCAGGGTTATTCTGACTCTGTGAGTTTTCATAGGATTAACATAGAATTCAACTGGCAGCCTGCCAAAAACCATATTTTGCTTTTAGAAATCTACAATTATTCTTGCAGCTTCCTGGCATTGCTGTGTTCTTTGCTCATAAAATGGAGCCAAACATTTTCCACCAAAATTTTAATACAGTCTAAACTCTTTAGCTATTCCTTCTTTCATTAAGATTTGATGATTTCAGAGGCGATTTTGCACAGTTAATGTGATTGGATCCCTTTATTTTTATCTGTCAGCTCCTAAGAAACACTCCTGCAGGGTTATTGAATTTGTATGCTCCCAAGTGAAAATCCTACTGGTTACTTGAGAACACCATTGGTTTGTACATGTCTCTATTACAAAGGTATAGTTTTGAACCAGAGACACAAGGGGGAAAATCACTATATATAATGGTTAAAAGGGGTGGAGATGAGGAGAAAAAAGTGAACTACTGAACAAAGAAAAACTCCAGTGAGGATGTTTCAGTATGAATAAAATAGAGAGGACTTTATATTCAGTATAAATTTTATTTTCACTAAAAGCAGATAAATATAAAATGTATAAATAATCTATTGAAGTCTTTTAAGACAGTTTTTCTTGTGAGTTAAAGAATGAGTTAAGATTTTCAATTGGAAACATTTAGTTGTATGAAACTTGACTCATGGTAGAAAGCGTGGACTGTATTTTCTCACTGAACTTGGTCTGCCTCTAAGCTGAAAAAAAGGAATGAACACATCACTGAGTAGGGGGTGAAAGGAGTGGTTATAGTAGCAAACGAAATTCAGAAAAATGTTTGTTCTTCCAATGCATTACAGATTTTGCCCAGCAGTTTATCTGTACAAAAATAAAATGTGACCTCTATACAATAAAACAGCCAAGGTCAGTGTCTATTGGTCATGCAAGTTAGAGTCCCCTCGGGCCTATTTGGTCTTTTACAACATGTTTTTCCCCTTCTTCCTAAAAAGAATAAGACTTTTTCAGAGGTTTATACATTCCACGGGAATCTCTTACAACTTTATCACTTTTGTAACAGGCATCCCTTTCAAAATTGTTATTAAAGAACATTTAAAAATACTCCAGATTTTCAGATAAACTAAGGACAGCTCATGGTAAACAACAAATTTGTTTGTCATAAATGTTATTCTTCAAGTACTTATGCTGCAACTAAGTAATTTTTTGGTGCTGTCAACATAAGAAACATTCAAACCTTCAAACCTGGAAAGAATTTTTGTGAATTTATTTGAGACACTGAGGACAATTGCCAGGAAGCAAAAACTCAACCAATTGAAAAATGCTCCAGAGAATGGCAGTTCAGCAACTTATTTAATACATTACAATCAAAAGAGAGGCATATAAGCGTTATAAGAAATCCCTTGATAGATTAGGAAGGCTAGAGAAAGCAAAGCAGGGAAACCTGGGATTGAATAAAATGTAAAATGAGAGATACTTTTACACAGGTGGCTACAGA
Organism: Noctilio leporinus; assembly: GCA_004026585.1. NCBI lineage: Eukaryota > Metazoa > Chordata > Mammalia > Chiroptera > Noctilionidae > Noctilio > Noctilio leporinus. The sequence continues at coordinate 17,955 of PVIW01012765.1, forward strand.
ATAGTTAATAGTCAACAGTTAGCACAATAATAACAATGAGGGGATTTGTGGCCTCCCCTGGTGCACTGCCAGTGCTTTGAGGGGTCTGGAAAAAGGAAATTTGACATTCCAACGGTATGTTATAGTATATGCAAAAGGACAGTAGACAGGATCAGTTGAGATAAAGATTGACATTTGACCTGCTTTTAGTTAGAAAGTTTTCATTTCAGACCATCCTATGGGGTTACTGTAGGTCTCTGAGTTGGTAAGGTGGTCACACCTGCCTTCCCTGAGCATGTCAGGTTTTGCCTGCGGCTTCTTTTCTTCCAGAGGAGGCCAGGCTAGAAAGTATTGTCATGTACTGTGAAAAATAGAGACATGTATTGAAGAAGACACAAGATACAGGAAACATTGTTCCTAGAACAATGATGCCTCAATCCCCTTCAAAAGTAGGTACCTTAACACCTCACACATTTCTCCCAGTGTCTCTTCCACTGTTCAAAACACTGCAAAATCCTTTGTTGGAATCACCATCAGGTATCCCATTCTATTTTCCTGCATATTATCCATGGTTTAATCTCTTCCCTTTCAAAGGTGATTTTAGTTTGGAGAAAAGACAGAAGTTGCAGACACCAAATCTGGGCTGTAGGGAGCCTGAGTCACCTGGGTGTTTTAATGTTTGCCAAAAATCTCTGAACCAGATGTGATGCATGAGCAGGCTTGTTATCCTGATGAAGCTGCCAGTCACCAGTTGCCCACAGCTGCAGACCTTTTCATCGTTTTGCATCTCTCAAGCAACAGAGAATCTTGAGTTAGCACTCCTTATTAATTGTTTGACCTGGAGGAACATGCTCATGATGGACAACACCTTCCCAATCAAAAACGCAGTTAACGTGGTCTTGATCTTGCTGTGATTGCCACACCTTCAGGTGGAGAACCTGGTGCTTTCCACTGGGATGACTGGGCCTTTATTTCAAGATCACAGCCATAGACCTGCAATTCGCTTCCAGTTGTGATCTTCTTAAGGAAACCTGGTTCAGTGGTAGCGGTTTGAATCAAGTCGTTAGCAACTGCAGCATGATGTTCCCTCTGCTCTGGCTGCAGAAGCTTTGGAATGAATTTTGCCACACCATGTTTCATGCCAACTTCCTGCATCAAAATTTCAGACACAGTAGTTTTTGGAATCCCCAGATCAACTTCTAGTTCTCACACTGTCAGTCACTGATCTTTGTTAACTGCAGCCCATACACGTTCAACATTCTCAAGTGTTCTGCGTGTTACAGGCCTTCCAGAACATGGATCACTTTCAACAGATTGTCAACCAACTTTGAAGCATTTGTGCCCTACTTTTATTTGTGCTGTGTGCATTGCATTATTCCTGAAAGCCTTCTGAATCATATGAATAGTTTCTGTAGAGGCAAATTCAAGCTTAATGCAAAATTAGATGCAGATTTGTTGCTCCACTTAGTCATTTTGAATGTGACAACCACACAGTACACATGCTCACTCAACAGCATTTCCCACCCCCACCAACTAGTACAGTGAAGTCATCACTGTTCATGCATGTGCATTCCAGTCCACTTTCCCTGGCTGCCAGGTTACCTTGATGCCTCAAACACTATTCTCATTATATTAACAATGGCTGCACTTTTTCCATACAGACAATGTTCATGTGCAGTGACCTCATTTTTTTTCATAATTTTTATATCTTTTCTCAGAGTAAGGAGGGATTCCACAAATATAAGCCACATGAGGAAGATTTCCACATTTGAAGATCCCTTCTTGCTTGAAATTTACATTTACTGATGAATAACTTAAAGTTTATACTTTTAAAATTAGAAGTTAAGTTTTATTATAGCTTGAGATATTAATTTATTATTAAGTCACTGTGCTTGACAAAATATTATAATATTTTAAAACTTCAAGCTTTTTAAGGACACCCTCCCCTCATTATCTCTTGTTCATTGATTGCCAGGAATAAACAGCATGGCACATACATTTTCAATAAATATTTGTCATTCAATAAAATAATAAAAGAAGGATTGATTCAGACATTGAATCTACACCATACATAATTCAAAACTAACCCTGTAATTTATTAAAAAAAAAAAAAAAGCAAAGGTTATTTTTAGAATATGAAAACATCTGAACTCCATATGGCCATCCAACCCAGCATTTCACATTGGCTTCTAAATTATTGGTTTATATCTGAGGATATCAGCTAATTTATTTATTTTTAAGTTTAGTCAAGGATAAAATGTGAGTAGAAGAGAATGAAAGACTGGGAACTAAGAAACAGCCACTATGACCCTGTCAGGTTGGGGGGTTGGTCCCCCATTCCTCTCTGTGCATGGCTGGCCCTTCCGCTGGAGTCTGCCTGCTAGCTAGCCTTGGAGCTAATCTCTTCCCAGAACCCAAAACACTGAGTCGCAAGAGTAACGGCACTGAACAGGCAGGTGTTGCCCTGCGTATACTGCTTCTTTGTTCTAAGGTACATACAGCCTCCTTTGTTCAAATGGTATAGAGGCCTGCCCTGCTGTAAGCTATGTGTGCCACTATTGTACAGGGTACGCAGACCAAGTGTGGAACTCAGACACCCTCCCAAGCTGCCTGGTCTTTTGGTCATTAGCCTGCCGCTGCCTACAATAAATCACGCTAAACCTCCTACAAGCTCTGCGTAAGTCCAGAGGCCTGCCCACCATCAGACCCTACTGGTCAGAGAAAGCTCTCAGAGCTCCAGGGCCTGACAGGCCCTTACAAGTCCCTATCCTTTGTAGCTGTTCCTTTCCTTCCACATCCCACTAGGACATGACCTGAGCTTGGAACTCTCCCACTCTCTTGTCCTTGATAAACTCAAGTAGCCCAAGCAATGGCTGCTAATCTACAAAAACAGTTTCTTCACTTTCCGATTACTGCCCCTGACCAATGAACGAGTCTGAAAGCTTCCCTAATATCACTTAGCTTTCTCTAACAGAGACTGTTTTATATAAAATAGCCTATTTTATATAAAAGAGTCAGCCTTGCTTCCTCTGTTGGATCCTCTGCTTCTTTGAAGATTTCTCATATCTGACTATTTCAAATAAAGATTTATGCTACTGGTGCAACATTTGATTTTATTCCACAAGAGGATCATTCATTTCAGAAAGTAAGCCTTACATAGATGTGACTATGTACACTCAGTTTCCAGGGAAGCACATGAGGTCTTACCTTCGTGAGAATGGCAACATAAGCAGATGTTTCCCTTTTTCTGTTCTTACTCTATAGCCACCAAGCCCTGAATAATTAGTGTAAAGTATATGTATAAAATTTAAAGTTAGAAGGGAAAAACAAATGCTATACCCATTTTTTTTTCCTTTTCATAAAAGAATATCTTCTGTCCTGGCTGGTAGCGCAGTGGATAAGGTGCTGGCCTACGAACCCAAAGGTCACTGGTTTGATTCCCCAGTCAGGGCACATAACCAGGTTGCAAACCATGTCTCCAGCCAGGTTTGTGGCTGGAGGCAGGTGAAAGACAACCACGCATTCATGTCTTTCTTCCTCTCTGCCTCTCTCTCTTCCTCTCTCTCTGGACATAATAAATAAAATCTTAAAAAAAAAAAAAGATTATCTTCTTAGCTGTTTATAACTCTTCTCAATTATTTTTATATAATTTCAATTGAGTATTGGTTTTTTAGGTCTAGGCATAACCACTTAAGAATAAATTACTCTTTAAAGGTAGCTGTTGCTTGGTTTTTATAAGACTACCTCATGAAGAAGGTGAGCACTTTAGGTAGAAGATAAGCTGTTGGTGTTCATCTTTCTAGAAGTATCTTCAAAAGCATTTAGAGACAATCTAGAGACTCATGGTTCATTGTCAAACATATTTCTTTACTGTCAAAGGAGAAGCTAGCTATACCTTCTGAATTTTGTTTGGTCCATTGACATGTCTACTGTATAGTAGGAAGCTGATTACTAGTCTTTCTGCTAATTTGATCATTGGTATCAAAACTACTAGAATCCCAGAAGGTTTTCCCCAGATCACAGAGAACAGACAGCAACTTGACTGACCTCACCTCACCCTCTATGCCTAGACCACCAGAAATGAGGCTGTCACCACATTCTGCCATTGTATTTCAGAGATTACTACTTTATTAGCCACTTTCCCAGTGATGAAATCCAGCAGGCTTTGACCCTGGCCCAAAATATAAACTTCCCCAGTTATTTGTCTTTTACTGATGTTTTATCCTCAAACTAATCTGGGCCTCCTTCTCCCTAGCCCAATTCTTATTTCTTCTAAACCTTTTACCACATTTCCTAAAACATTCCTTGTTATTGTAGAAGTCATATTTTTGTAAATAATTAATTTTTTGCCACCTTGATCACTCTACTGAGAATCTCTCCCACCTTCTTGCCTTATCTGGATCCTGGTTCCTGTCTGGGGTCCCTGATTTTTCCAAAGCTTCCCCATGTACAGGCTTTTTACACTACATGGTTCATGTTTCAAAGAATGGTCAGTGTCTTACTTGTCCGTTTCTTTCAGACTTTTCCAACATCAAACATTCATATTAACATTGACATTGAGGCCAGCTGGCACTCCACCTGTCCAGTCACTACTGACTAATGACTGAAGCTTTCAGAGATAAAATTTTAGCCCCGGCTTGTGATATTCTACTCTACCACAGTTCTATTACTCATTCAGAGATAACCCAAACAATGGCCTACATTTTTTATTTAGCTTCTTATATTTCTCATTTTCTATTTCAACTTCTTCCTCTATTCCCTTTTGGTCACCCAAACTCACAGCCCCACTGAAGCACTTTTGCTACTTCTAAATTGTTCCATTTTTGAAAGGTTACATAGAAAACAATGCCACTTTCCCAAAACACTATTTGCTGTCCTCCTCGGTTCTTCCTTATAGTCATTATAAAAGACCTGGTCTTTCACTTCACAGGAACCCCAGGTTTTTGTTTCCTCCACATTCTCTCAATCTTTCAGAATCTTCCTGCCTCCGCTCTAGCCTCATCAATTTCATGGTGTTATTTCAATTCATTTCTTTTTCAATGTCAACAACTGTGCCTTTGTATTTCTCTGAGCTACCCAGCAAAATCCAATTTTGAATCACTCCATCATTCAATATTTATGTACCTATGCTTGGGATGTTCAGCAATTCTTATAAGGAAAAAAAATGCAATGCTGCAGATTAATGCCGTATATATAAAGTGACATGCACCTTTAATCAAATTCTTTAGACCGGAATGTAGAAATACAGAACATTGGGTGTACAAAACTAGACTTTCCAAGGAATAGGAAGAAAAACATCTAAAAAAGAACTTGTTTTTAGGGTATCATTTTCTATGTCTTCAACTTTCATATGGACTTCATTCTAAATTTCATCTGTTTGAGAAGTCTTATAATTTTTTTAATAGCTTCTAATCACTGACAAGAAGAAAATATATCACTCACCAAACTCAGATCATTCTATGCTATATTTTCTTGAGATTATGTTCCAGACTCTAAACAAGGGACAGTCTCTTTAATGTTTGATCACAATGTTATAAACATTCAGTTATTTGTTTGTGCTTGAATAATTTTTGTTATGGTTTAACACAGCAAATGAGCATTCTGACCTGAGTTTGTATGTTTGGCATACATAAATATATGGTAGGTGGTAGAATAATGCCTTTTTTATTTAAGAACATTTATCTCCCTTTCTCAGACAATTTTCAATAAATTCCTTTAATGAATACTCTAAGGAACTACTTGTTTACCCCCTCCATCTCTAAATAATTTTTAGTAAATATTCTTGAGAGAAAATTTCTATGACTGTAATGGAAATATCAATGAGAAATGCTGAATGTAAAAAATGCTCCTTCAACTCCCTACATATTTTAATACAATAAATTAATTTTGATATTTTTAATTCTTCTAATACTTGTCAACATCTGCAAGGAAACCATCTTTGAATAGCTGAAATATGGATTAGTGATGTGAAGTCTTTTAATAACTGCATTATTTTCCAAAAGTACCAATTTTTTCAAAACATATTAGACAAACATTAAGGATAAATTTCTGCAGAATTTTTTTTAGAGTCAATGTAGTTGAGGTCTACTTTATCAAATTATATTGTATAGAATATATCTCTATACTCTAATTATAGCCAGTTTCATATAAATTGTAAGCCCATCCTAAATAAAATACCTGTGGTTATAGATTTATGCATATACAAGGTCTCTCCAGAAAAATGTCCAGCCATTGCTAATATAACAAGAATGGTTCTCATGATGTTAATATAACCTAGCAGCCAAGGAGAGTAGACTGGAATGTGCATGCACTTAATAGTAGAAAATACAATAAATATTTGCACAAGAATTATATATACCATTTGCTGCATAGAGAGGTTAAGGAAAGTAGATGGTCTGTTAGGCAGGATAGAATACCTATATCTGTGAAATTTAACATAAAATATATCAACCAAATATCACAGTGTGCTAACATTAGTAAAATCATCAGCAAAATACATTTATATCTAATAAATTATTTCCTTTATAGATGCTTAATATGTTAATATTTCATATCTAAAAGCAAAACTAAATATTTCAATCATAAATTTTTCAACAAAAACTTTTTTAAAGATTTTATTTATTATTTTTAGAGAGAAAGGTAGGGAGAGAGGCAGAGAGGGAGAAAATCATCAATGTATGGTTGCCTTTCCCCTGCCTCCAGCTATGGATCTGGCTGGAGACCTGGCTTCCAACCTGGTTATATGCCCTGGCTGGGGAATCGAACCAGCGTCCTTTGGATTTATAGACTGGTGCCTTATCCACTGTGCCACCAGCCAGGACTTCAACAAATTATTAATCAATAAAATTAAGTTATTGGTCTAAAGATCAATAATAATGTATAGAAATGCATGATAAGATCCCAAGAAAGAAGCACATGACATAAAATTGAAATAATTTTGCACAAAATATTAATTCTTTGAGATTATCACTAGATTTAAATATTCAATAATAAAAATGATTTTTTAAAAGATTTTTTAAATTATTTTCAGAGAGAAGGGCAGGGAGGAAGGAAGAAAGGGAGAAAAAGCATCAATGTATGGTTGCCTTTCACTAGCCCCCAGCTACGGACCAGCTGGAGACCTGGCTTGCAACCTGTTTATGTGCCCTGACTGGGAATTGAACCAGTGACCTTTGGGTTCACAGGCTGGCATCAATATACTAAGCCACCCCAGCCAGTTAAAAATAATATTTAATATGCACAATGAGTATTGCACAGCACTTCATATCTCAAATAAAATTTATATATGACTTCCTTAAATAATATTTATTTAACTCATAAGCTGTTAGATAAGTTGTTATCTAAATTTTCAGTTTTTCCAACTGTTTGGTTTTATTTTTCAGCATTGCATAATAATAACCAAAATAAATGTCTATTACAAGTAAGAAAGGGAAAAAAGCATCATGTATCAAGATTTATTAGTATGTCTTCCCTAGATGGTGAGATGGGGTGATCCACAAAATGAAGTTTATAATATGTTAAATGGATATTTATCACTTTTTTCTTGGATTAAATTTCATTAATTTGATATGTGATTACTTATCAAAAATTCTAGGGATTATTAATATAAACTCATAAACTAATAGAACTTTACATTTTTAAAGGAATCTCTACTATGTTAGTTATCCTTCGATTTAATTGGAATTTATTTTAATTTATAGGGAAATATAATTCTTGACAATAATTTAGAAGAGGGAGAAAGATATTTGAAATCCTAACTATGCTAAGTATCTGGAGAAGTGTACATCTATTTTTATTTACCCAGATAATAACTTATTTAAGCAATTACCTGAACTTAGTCTTTTTACTAACTTCATGTCAAGGCATTTTCCAATACATGTTAGAGAATGACTCCTCCAGTGTAAAAAATAGGAAAAAGAAAATATAGAAAGAAGAGTTAAATTCTGAGAAGTAAAATCAGACTTGGAATGTAGCAATTTTAGGAAGTAATTGCATGTTGCATGTTTCTGGGTGTGTGTTTGTGTGTGTGTGTGTGTGTGTGTAAAGAAATAAAATGTCCCATATATATATATATATATAATTTTATTTATTTATTTATTTATTTATTTATTCATTTTGTATTTTAGTTTTCATTTGGTAGGTGAACAATTTTAGGTACAAAATGCTTACACAGTATGCAATATTTAGTGATTATACTGAATTAAATCCCCAAGAAAAATTTATGAATACTTAGAACCTGTGATTTTATTTGGAAATAGTCTTTGCAGATGCAATGTAGTTAAGACTAGGGAGATTATAGTGGATTAGAATGATCCCTAATCCATAATCCTATAAGAAAGGGGGAGAAATGGATCCAGATGCACACAGAGGGAGGCTGATATGCTGAAGTACAAGGAAAATGCTACGTGAAGATGAAGGCAGCAAGTGTGGTAGTGCATCTATAAGCTAAGAGATGTCAAAGGTTGCTGGCAACTACCAGAAGTTATGAAGAGGCAAGGCAATGCCTGCCCCTAGAATATTCAAGAGGGCAATGATCTACCCACATTTTAATTTAGAATTTCTAGTCTCCAGAATTTCAAAACAAAAATAAAATCTGTAGTTTTAAGCCACTCAGTTTGTGATACTTTGTTATAGCAGCTAGGAAACTAATAAAATGACCAAGACTAGAAACCAAATGTACACTGAGATTTGCTGGGAAAAAGTCAAGCCATTGTTAACATGATGAGAAGGGTTTGAGTAACAATGATGTAAACCGGCAGACAAGGAAAGTGGACTGGAATGCACATGCGTGAATGATGACAATTTTACTGTACTAGTCAGTGGGGGTGGTAGACACAGCTGAATGAGCATGTGTACTGTGTGGCCATTGCATTTAAAATAACAAAGTAGAGCAAAGAATCTGCATCAGATTTTGCATTAAACTTGCACATTCATCAGTGGAAACTATTCAGATGATTCAGAGGGCTTTTGGAGATTATGCAATGAGTGTGGTGCAAATAAAAATGTGACACAAATGGTTCAAAGACGGTCAAGAATCTGTTGAAAGTGATCCACGTTCTAGAAGGGCTGCAACAAGCAGAACACCTGAGAATGTTGAATGTGTTCGGGCTATAATAAGAAGAGATGAGTTTATGCCAGTGCTAGAACTAGAAGCTGATCTGGGGATTCCAAAAACTATTGTGTCTGATATTTTAATGCAAGATCTTGGCATGAAACATGCCATGGTGACATTCGTTCTGCAGTTTCTGCCACCAGAGCAAAAGGAACATCATGCTGCAGTTGCTAATGACTTGATTCAAACAACTACCAAAGAACCAGATTTCCTCAAAAAGGTCAATATCTTTGAAGGGGACTGAGGCATCATTGTCCTATGTACTATGTTTCTTGTATCTTCTTTGATAACTGTCTCTATTTTTCATAGTGAGTGGCTGCATACTTTCTAGACAGACCTGGTACATTTACATTCATGACTTTTCCTTTGGAACATGTGGCCTCCTAATTTTTGGAACTTTGGAAATACCATTATTTAATATTATGCTCTTCTCATCTATAACTGCATAAGAAATGATGTTAGAATATAGTAGGAAAGCCAACCAGCAACATATTCACACGATATGGTCTAAACTGTCATCGTCCTGAGGGCAGGAAAAGAAAGCAAAGATAATGCACCTGAGGGCCAGTAGGCAAGACTATGATAAAACTGAATGTTTGTTTAATGTGTTGGGCATATTAAGTTGGTTTCCATGCAAGTTAGTTATAGTTTTCCTTTTACTTACTTTAAATGGCAGACCATTTTTATAATTAGGTAGAACATATAATGATTTGACAAAATTTAGTTATATCAGCTTAACTTAAGATTTAGTTATTACTTAAATCTTTGTAATAACATTAATAGCATCTAAATTAACATTCAGTATTTTTAAAGTTTTAATTCATTTTAAAAGCCAATAGTTTGCTTTCGAAGTCATGCATTTAATACTGTACGCATTTCAAGGGATTTACTTGTTTTTAATTTCAAAACATTTTAGCTATCGGGAAAAAGGGCATACAATTGTAGATTTCAATGCATTCTAACCAGAAGTCTCATAAATCAAACATAGTGAAAGATGAAAAGCTCCTTATAGAATTTCTGGATTGGGCAATAAAAACATAAATAGTTATGAGACAAGTGTGAAAATGAAGAAAGTAAATATAAGTAAGTAAAATAAAGACCAAGAGGGCCTATGATAAGAAGGGGGGTGGGTACACGCCCTGTCACCAGGCGCTGTCACGACTCAATCCCAGGGGATGGTTGATGTATTGTAATGTGATTCTAGAGATACATATATTCTAGTTGCTTTTGCCAACTAATTACTGGGACTCAAACATTTAGGTAAATATAACTAGCTTTAACTAGTTATAAAATAAATAGTTACTGTTAAAATAATAGAAACATAGGAAATGTGGGTTTTTTGTTCATGATTTTTAAGGATGTCTTGGGAGCAGAAACATCATCTGCCATAAAATTTTCCTTCATTTACTGTGAAGTCGCCTTAATACATTGCTCCACATTTGAAATTTAAAGTATTCCATTTCTTTGGCATATTTTTATTAATTTCTTTGTGATACAAAAGTGATAACATTTGTAAGTTCAAATTTTAAATACTCATAAATTATATTTAAAGAGTATTAATAGTATGAATGATTTTAAGGAAGACTTTCTGGACTAGTAACATTTCTCCTCTCTATCACTTTGTGTCAACCTTGTGAACTGGACTTCTTGAACTAAAGTGCTTATCATAAGTGTTTAAAATGTTCTCATATATCTGGCTCTTACACCCTATGGGAAACACTCTAAGACAGAATTTGTTCTCTTATTGGGCTGGAGCCAAATCTACAACGAGATGGAATCTTGTACAAATTGATTTAATTTCATCACTGCTGTCATGAGATTTGTTCTCTGGCTGGAAATAGAATGTGAAGCATACTCGCCAGGTCGCCATACTTGATGCACCATTTGATTGAATGATCTACATAGGAACTGTTCAAAAAGCTTAGGAGTAATATTATAAAACTCTACAGGTGATTTATCCTCAGCCCACAGTTCCATTTCTTTAGTGCTGACTTTTGATGCTTTAGTTGTGGCTAATACCTCTTTGTCAGTCATTTCTATATAAAATTTCTTGTTCCCCACTTAGCTCTATTATATTCAAACAGGTCACAATGCCCAAGGGAGATGTGTTTCTGAACAAAACTTCTGAGGGAAAAAAATAATATATCTTCTATGCTTTCATTTGAAAGTTATTTTCCCCTCATCTTTCAGAAAGCATTACTTGAATATTAGCACTCTATTGTCCTCTACTTCCTTAGAAAATGTTTTCCTTTACTTCATGTAGGCTACAAATAATTTGACCGATAGTTGTGTCTAGATGAGGCAGGAATTGTCTCAAAATGCTATTTTACTTAGTTAAAATATTTTGCCTCTTCAATTAGCACATGACTATTAAAAACAGACATGAGTTTCTATAAACAGGTAATCAACTGAAGGACTATATTACATATAGGAACTTTCAAAATTTCATCATAAAAAAATGAAAACTATTTTCTATTTTTTGCTGGCAACAAAATATATGGTGAAACTAGTGCTAAAGCTAAACTAAGGACCTGAAGACAATCATTGAAGTTCAGGGAACATTCCTAAATTGTCCTGACATCCCTAAATGTTGTGCTTAACCTCTCTGAGACTTCATTGTCCTATAATCTATGATTATAAGATTTAAACCTTTATTGCTCAGACAGAAAACTTGTGTAAAACATGCAAGTGAGACAAAGTATGTAAGGAATTTTGTAATAAAATGCTATCCAAACACAAAGAGTCACTACTATTGAACACTAATCTTCACTCTCCTCATCCAAGTTCTCACTTCAATTCTCAAGAATTGAGGCTGGACTTGAGAGCCAGTGAAGCCAGCACTTAACTGTATAACATGTATCAAAGAGAGATAACCTGAAGTCTGTACCTTTGGCAAGAACAGACACTGGGAGTGGATGGTTCATATAATATAGCAGAGCTAAAAAGCAAAGGTTCTGTGAGACACGCAGAGGAAGAGGAGGAAGTTTTCAGAAGGCAGAGTCTTAGCGTTTTCCAAGAGCTAAGTGTGCAAGAGGAAATATTGGGTTGGCCAAAATTCTGTTTCATTTTCTTCTGTAGACACAGTTTTCATTTTCACCAATAACATTATTGATTTGGAGATTTTGAGTATGTCAGCTATCTCCTGCTATTGGCTTCTAATGGGTAGAGGCCAGGTATGCTGAAAATGCATAAGATAGCCCCACAGCAAATAATAACTTGGTCAAAATGTCAATAGTATCAAGAAACTCTGTAAACCACTTTTGACTCCATCAATCAGTCACAGCATTTGCTCCATACACTGCACTAATCTTTATTTCTGTTTTAGTAGTATTTTTAACTTTCTTGAAATAATAAAGCATAATATGCCAAAAATGTTCCGTATATTTTTCCATCTTCAATATTAAATTGACTGCACAACATTTTACCAATTTTGAT
>PVIW01012766.1:0-30498 GCA_004026585.1 Noctilio leporinus
GTTGACAATGAAACTCAATAGAAAATACATAGAGGTCCCACATATTCACTATTCACACGCACATTCAGTCTCCCCCAATGTTATTGCACATCAGAGTAGTACACTTGTTACATTAATTAATCTGTATTGACACATCTTTATCACCCAAAGTCCATAATATGCATTACATTTCACTTTGGTGTTGTACATTCTGTAGGTTTGGACAAATGTGTAACAATATGTACCCATCAGTATAGCACCATAGAGAGAATAGACTCTGAAAGTCCTCTATGCTCCCTTACTGGTCCCTCCCTCTTTCATAACACCTGGAAACCCCTGATATTTTTACTGTTTCTCTAGTCTTGCCTTTTCCAGAACATCATATACAGTAGCTGTAATTATATAGTATCTATCCTTTTCAGGTTGGTTTATTTGGTTTATCTTGCTTAGTAATATTCACTTAGGGTTTCTCCACTTATTTGCATGGCTTGATAGCTCCTTTCATTTTCAAACAATGTAAATTTGTTATCTCACGTTTATTGAGATTAGAAGCCCAAAGACAAGGCCCTGCTCTGTCTGGACCATGTACAGGAATCATTTCTTGCCTCTCCCTAACTGGGTGGTAATCATTTTCTTTTGCTCCCACTGCATTTCAATGTCTGCTTTCATTGTCGTGTGGTGTCCCTATATTTGCATCTTTGTCTTCATGTGGCTCTCTCCTTGTAAGGACCCCAGTCATATCAGATCAGGGATCCACCCCACTCCTCACCTTAACAAGTTATATCTGTAATGACCCTGTTTCCAAATAAAGTCACATTCTGAGATGTAGAAGTTAAGCTCTAAACATATTTATTTTGAGGGAGATGCAACTCCATCCACAATTCTGTCTCATTTCTGTAACTATACTCTAGGTAAAAACTGTTGCCTGGAAGAAATGTAGCTTTGTAAAACACTGAACCTTAAATAAAGGGAAATAAATACACATTCATAATAAAACTTTAGAGATCTGCCATAAAAGAGGATATGTGTGTGATATGCATTTACTCTTCTTTGTTCTCCTAAATTTATCAAAAATTAATAATTGTTTAGCTGCTTCAGGTAGTTTAAGAAGCTGCTTAGCAACCAAAGTTCACCAAAATAAAACACTGCCACAAAATGGGTAGCAATTCTTTCTTAGCCAATGTATTTCCCATTTCCTTGCCCAAAAAAGTCAACAGTGAAAGTAGAATCTAATTCATTATTGGAAGAAGACCGTAATACCCGTTACTTTCAAACAACAGCGTTTTATTCTGGCTTTAGAATGCCTCTTAAGGGAAATGTATTTTTTTTTTTAGATATATTTTATTTCTACTAAAATCAAGCCTTCCAAACATTCTTCCCATGTAAATGACATATAGTAAATAATTTCAATATACTCTTATTTTATAACTACTTCCACATAAATAGTAGCATTAATATAAGTTCCATCATATTTAATGTTTATAGAAGAGTTCTGATCAATGAATTAAACTACGTGTTTTTCTTGGTCATTTAAATCACCAAAAGGATAACACACACACTATCCAGTTGAGTTTTGCGTTTGCATAGGTGGGAGTGGTAGATATTTTTGCTAACCTTGCCAAGAAAAGAAGAGTATAACCACATTTAAATGAAAATAAATTAGGCATTATATTCTCATGTACAGGATAAACTAAAAGGTATTTTTTCTTAGCTTTTGCAAGATTATTAATGTATAAGAGATTTAATAGCAAAATCACCTAAACCAAGTAAGAGTGACCTTAGACTTCTAGATGAAAGGTCAGATTTGCATGTGTATTTTCTATTCCATTGAGTCTTCTTCATTCATTTTCATTAATCATAAATAATTCTAATAGTATTTTTTAATTTTTATTTAAATTCTTAATCTGCCTAGAAAGGTCCTTAAGTTTAAAAAAGTCTTTTGATCCTTATCAATCATCAATTCCTTACTTTGTTTTTAAGAAAATTTAGATGAAAAATAATGGCATGATAAAATCTTTATTTTAAGAGATCTATGACTTGAAAAGAATATATTTAGGCAACAAGAGTGGCTTTTGGAATGTCCATATTGCTTTAAAATGTTACATAGTGATTTTAAATCTACCTCCTTGCTCATCTTGTGCCTTGGAACTGGAGTGTAAAGATAATCTTTAAATATATGTCAGTATGTAAAAAATCATAACACACTTACATGCAATTTCTGAAACATTTACCCTAAAGGTAATGAGGCCACAATAGACGCTTCCTGCCTCAACCCTGGGGAGCACCAGCCAGAGAGGGCTGGAGGAGGTAAAGCAGACAGCTTCGCTGAAACCGTCCGCAGTAGTTTTCCCTGCGGACAGTTTGTAGAGGGTTTCAAACCAAGGCAAGATGACCGCTTGGCATAGATGTTAAATTGGGAATGTTCTTAAGTCATGTACAGATGCTTATTTAGTGACACATAATGGTTCTCACAAATCAAGTTGCCTAAGAGCACAGTTTATTTTTAAAAGTAAAACCAAGAAATATACCCTGTAGAAAGAACTTTTTCACTTTCTCTAAATGTTTTTAAAACTTTTGTTGTTTCTGAGTATGATCCTAAAGTTTAACAACTTAGTATTTTAGTGAACAAGTTGCCTTAATGGAAGGAATCCTAATGCTTTTAACCTACTAGGTAACATTATTTACACAATCCCTTATTTTCCTATTAAACCTTTGTCCTTTAGGGGAGAGGAAAAAATATTTTCAAAGATTGATTCCCAAATACACCTATAGGGAAGCTTCCTTTTCACAAGATCCTTTTTTCTTTTACTTCTTTTTTTAGAAGAAATATTTGGGAATCTTAGGTAATTATTTGTATTTGACCACTTCACTTGGTCTTTATAATTCCTCATTTCTGTATGTATCTCCTTATTTTCATTTTTTAGACTTGTTTTGCCTCACCATAGTTTTATTATATATAGATTTCAGCAGACCACCTAACAGTCTTTCAGACAACTGACTGTAGTAACATTCCAGAAGTCAGAGCAAGAGGTAAACCAGAGGGGATGTTGGGGACCTGCTACCTTGGATGAGTTTTAATACATGGTGTTCATTTGACAAATGGAGAATTGAATTTAATAAACTCTGAGGTCTTTGAAACTCTTCTTAATCTTTTATTTTCTATCATAAGATTTTAAGGCTACCTTTTAAGCCAACTTTAGGAAGTTTAGGTGAGTTTTTTCATAGATCATTGGCTTAAATTTATCTGAATTTTTCACTTTTTCATCTTTTACTTTATTATAAATTTGTTGACTTTTGTTTATAGAATCAGTTTACTTACTTCTTCTGGAATATGAACTAGGAATACTAAAACCTAGTTGAATTAGTTGTTTACGGGGCTGAAAATGGCAGCGATGAGGCCCACTATGGTGGAGAGAATAAGGGGCCTCTGTCCGAACCTCAAAGACAATGAATGTACTTCCTCACGTAGTGCAAAGGCCTGTGCAGCTGTGATTAAATCATTTGCAATGGAGAGGTTAGAACAGATTATCTGGGTGGGCTCAGTGTGATCTCGAGAGTTCTTCAAAGAGGGACACAAGAGGTTTAAAATTAGAGGGAGGAAGTATGAGGACAGAGATAGAGATGAAGGACAGGACCAAGAGCTAAAGAATGTAGATGGCCTCTAGAAGCCAGGAAAGGCAAGGAACACTTCTCCCCTAGCGTCTAAGGAAGAAATGCAGCCCTGTTGACTCCTTGATTTTATATCATAAAACCCATTGCAGATGTCTGTCTTTCAAGACTGTAAGAAAATTAATTTGTGATGTTTTAAGCCACTAAGTCTGTGATAATTTGTTACTGCAGCAGTCGGAAACTAACATGCTAACTAGGGAGAAGTTTGATCTGAGCACATTGCCTGACCTTTTGATACAGCTAAATTAATTGATCTTCCAGCCCTTTATGCTGTCCAGGGTTTGTGATGCCAGGGGATGACACATATTCATTCTCAGGTCTATGAAAACTTATATTTGATGCTACCCAACAGGCACAATAAATGCTAATGATACAACAAAAACAACAATAAGAAGTAACATTTATTTAGCAATCAGTACATGTTAGACATTGTTCAGAGCACTTCATATATCACCTAATCTTATCCTCACAACTCTGTGAAGTAAACACCATTATTACAATCATTTTGCACATGAGGAAACAGGGAGTAAGTGTAATGAATTACCTTGTCTAAGACCACAAAGAGAAGTTCCTGCCTCTCTCTCCACCCTTGCCTTGCCATTCCTACTAACACACTTGATGTGCCCATAGACTGCTTACCATTCCCCACAGGCCTTTGTATTATTGCCTTTACCTCCAATTTCTTAGAATGATCAGCATGAGAAAAAACCTGCAAATCAAGAGAACATGGAAGAGTTAACAAAGATGTATTGCAATTTTTGTTTTTTGGTTTTTTTTTCTGGGGTGGAGGGCAACCTGCAGGTATAGGTTATTATCAACAAAGAAGCCAGGTGATAGGCAAAGTGTAACTAAGATGCCTTTGTAAGTCACGTTAAATAGCTTTCGACTATCTTACGGAATACAGGGAGCTACTGAGTAGCAATGATCATGTGTTTGCTTTTGAAAGCTTATTCTAGGTGCAGTGGATTGGGAATAAAAGGATCAGAGAGCCCAAGCAGGAGACAGTGCAAGACAGATTTAGAGGCTAACAGGATTTAAGAAATAAGAAATACCTATAACTCATTCTTGAGACCTTCGTTAAATGTTCTCCATTTGGACTTAATTGTTCTAAATCCTAGGCTTAGCTGCATGTCAGTGAAATATATGTTCAATGGAGTATATTTACTCTACAGAACAGAGGGTCACTTAATTGGCTTTTGATAAACTCCATGCCCACCGAGCAAACATTGTTAGGCCACAGCATCTTACAAGGAGCCTGAAACATGCCTAACATTTAGGGCATTACAACCTGTGTCTGCCTTGGCTCCTGCTGGTACTGTTGGAGTTCTGTTTCCTAATGGGTATGAGATTGCTCCTGGACCAGCCCTCTGCCTCTTCCACTTCAAAGGAGAAATGCCAGCCCCTCCTACCCTTGGCTGCTGTCTGTCCCTCCTCCCACATGGTTTTATCTCTACCCAGACTGCGTGTACACGGCAGTTACAGAATTGACTTTTTCCTTGTAGCCTCTTTATCTTTCTTTGTATTTTTGTTTTTCTAAGTGCCATAGATAAGCTTATCAACTGTTAGTGTATGTTAGCCTGTAGAAAACTGGATTTGGGAACATTGGAAGAAGCTGGAGCTCTGATTGGATCATTCTTTTTAGAAAAAGTTATTTTTGAATAGGGCAATTTCCCTTTTGTCCTACGCTTGCACTAGAAGGCTGAAGGAAAGTGGGGTGATAATGTTTGGAGCTTTGAAGAATGTGAAAATAACAAGAATTAAGTCTGGCAGTGAGGAGGGAGGTTTGCCAACCTTGGTCATGCCTCGATCTTGCTGGTACTGTCCAGCCCTTTGGTTGTCTACCATCTCGAACCTGAAATGTTACAGAATTTAACAAATATGATTAATTTGGAGTAAACAAAGCAGAGTGTCTTGTCAGACTCTCACGAAAGAAAATAAGTACCATTTCGAAGAAGAAAGTGCTCCCCAGGGGCAGAGGAATGTGCAGGGATGTGGACTGACGCAGGACCTCCTACCCTGGAAGCTGAGCGCAGCGCCACTGGAGGGAGGTGTCACGCGTGAGACTTCTCTTAGATTTTATTGCCACAGGTGTGTGTGTGTGTGTGTGTGTGTGTGTGTGTGTGTGTGTGTTTTAAGAGCATGTTCCTGAACCCTCTTAGCCTGAGTCATTCTTTCAGGAAACCCCAACCTTCACCGAGCCCCCAGATTTCCCACCCTCTGAGTCTCACCTTTCCTCTGCCTGCCCCGGAGTGCTGCCTGACGTTTTATTAAGTCCTGACATAGCGCTGATGAGTCAGCTCTGTGTAGTCGGACCCACAGGACAAGCCATGGACTGGACATGTGTGCACTGCAGATGCAGGATGGAACTGCGGTTCTGTGGGATTGGTTTCTGTTCAGGAAATTCAAAATAAGAAGAAAGAAAAACAGATTTTTGTTGATACCTAAAGACCTGTCATGTGATTCTTTGTTAATTATAAGCCATTGAAAGAAAAAATCATGGTTGGCTATGCTTAGGTATCATGGTATCTTAGGAACCTTCATATTTCAAATGTTCTAAAATAACCCAGCTTTAGAACAATGAAGAATCAGATATACTATGAATGGTTTGGCTTCAGTGATAGCAGTCTTACTTTGCACTTCATAGTGAGACTATAGAAAAACTTATTTAAAAACAAAGTCCTGTAGAAAAATCTATACTCAACTTGTTTCTTATGATTATTTTAATTTTGTGCTTTTGGGGGAGTATTTTATAATCCTTTTTTTTATGAATGTATAATTACCAAAACAGTAGGAAGGTATGTGTTGTAAGTTTTTCTCGCTGATGGTGAATGGTACTAGGGTTGAGAAATACTGAGTGAATTTATAGTAAATAAAGAGAATATAAATGTTATCCTTTGGAAAGTCATCTTTACTGTACTTCAATCTAATTTATTTTTAGTAGTGATTATATGCCTTATTTTTAAGTTTTAAGAAAAATTGCAAAGATTTGCCTAATTCTTCTATGCCTTCCATATGAACTCAATTTATTAAAATTGTAATATTGAATTTGAACTCACTTTTATTACCTTAATAACAACTTGAGAAGTGAGTACTCTTGGAGCAACTTATAAAGATAAAGAACTTTATAATCTATCCTAGTTTTGATATTTTTTTCTGTAACTATGGTTCATTACTAACTTCACATTTATAACCTTCCAAGGGACTTATAAGTGTAGTTCCAAGTATTAGAGTTAATGTTAAATGTGTATTTACATCAACATAATATATTTGGTAATTTAACATGACGCTTTTCTAAACTCTTGCCTCTTGGAGAACCATGTATATTTTATAATAAGTCAACTATGAGTAGAAACACATTTAAATGGTAAAAATATACTCTATTAATTATGTCCTAAGAATCTTCTCTCTAAGAAACAAAAGGAGATAAAAAAAAAAATGTCTCCTTTATTTTTCATTTAAGTACCTACTTATAATACCAGTACCTTTATAGAAGTGGTATGTAAGAAGTTAAAAGGGCAGGGAAATGAAGCTTTTATTTAAGTGTTAATATGTGCCAGAAACAAACTTAGTCTGTGTTTTTTCATATGCTTTGTCACATGTTATTCTTCTAATCATACTTTTAGGTATCTGCTATAACTTTTTCCATTTTACAAATGAATTAACTGAGCCTCTGAGAAGTTAACTACATTTGCTCAACGTTACATGACTAAGTGAAATGCTAAGACTAAGACTCCATTCTTCCTCTTTGCTCTATGCTGATATGAACAGTAGAATGAAAATTCATCCCAGAAATTCAAAATAATTCTGGAACTCTGACCAAAAAGAGTGTTGGTTTCCAAAGTTGTTTTTCTTTTATAACAGTGAATTTTATTTACAGGCCCTAGAAAACTTTTATACTTCTTAAAAATAATTTAAGCTTATAGAAAAGTTGTAAGAATAGTTCATCTCCAGTATATACTTTTTCAATATTCATCAGTTTTTAACATTTTGCTAAATACGCTGTTTTATACGAGATAGACTGACTTGCACATACATGTTTTAACCTGAACAGTGTTGGTCAGAGACATTAATATTTAGTGTGTATTTTCTAAGAATGAGAATCTTATGTAACCATAATAGTGTTGTCAAATTCATAAAATTTAACATTGGTACAATATGTTAATCAAGAATTCCTATTCCAATTTTGTCAAGAGTCCCAATAATGTCCTTTACAGTGGTTGTTTTTTTGATATAGGACTCAGTTCAGGACCAGGTGTTGTGTTTAAATGGTTATGTCTCTATATCTAGACAGTTTCTCAGCTTTATCTTTCATGATATGTTGACATTTTTGAAGAATCCTGGACAGTCATTTTATGAGCTATCCCTCAATTTAGGCTTCAGGGGTTTTTATTATTATTATTTTGATTAAAGTTATATTTTTCCCTTTGAAACTAAATAAATGATACTGTGTTTTTCTTGGAATATCATTATCTGGCGGCACATGTCCTTTTGCCCTTTATTGGTGATGTTAATTTTATTTGGTTAAGACATTGTTTGGTTTCTCCACAGTGTAGCCTAATTTTCTTCATTTTTAGCATAATTTTTAATCCCAAGTGTTTAATTGGATCATAGAAGAAAGAGAATGTACATCATGAAAATCCAAAAATCTTAATAGTTTAGTTCACACTTTTATGATAACTTGAACTCTTCCAATCAGAGTCCAAAATTTTGAGTTTTTTTAAACAGTTTTTAATCCTTAGACTTTATTTTTATAAAGAAGATACTTTAACTTGAGTACAATGACAATGGAAACTAAAATTGGAAAGGCAGAAATTTATTTCATTGAAGTGCTTATATAAGTATACAGTAGGTAGTATGTGTAGAAGCTTCATCTTTTTTTTTTTTAAGATTTTATTTCATTATTTTTTTAGAAAGAGGGGAAGGGAGAGAGGCAGAGAAGAAGAGAGACATCAATGTATGGTTGCCTTTCACCTGCCTCCAGCCACAGACCTGACTGGAGACCTGGCTTGCAACCTGGTTATGTGCCCTGGCTGGGGAATCGAACCTGCGACCTTTGGGTTCGCAGGCCGGCGCCTTATCCACTGTGCTACCAGCCAGGGCAGAAGCTTCATCTTTAACACTTGTGCAGATCAAAAACTTGTATTAGATCAAGAGGAGTTAGAGAAACTCATGGATGAAATATCTTTAATTTTTAAGGGGAATTCACAGGCCATGAATGAAATCTTTCTCCCAAAATACCATCAGACTCACCAACTCTATCTGGATACTACTCAAGGCATTCTATTGGAGCAAAAAAATACTTTCCATGTATTTTACATGTATTCTGTATTCCTGTACTGCCATTCCTCTTAACCTTGATTATCTGGGAAAACCAGTCTCTCAAGCTACTTTCTGTGAGCTCTAAACTTGCTATTATAGAACAAACAAACATAAAACTATGGAGGAAGAATTCAAGTTGTAAATTTCAGTTGGTTCTAGAATCAGACACAACAACATGACAGGTATCACCGGGGCCATTACACGGTTAATGCAAAGCAGTGACTGATGGGTCTCTTCCCAGACAGCTTGATGTTAAGTCATGGCAGAGTATCCCTAGCCCCAAGGCCCCAGGGGGCGGCCTTCCCCCTTCTTCATACCAGGTTAATGGAGAATCAGTCAGATGTTATTAAAACAAAAATCATTGTGTTCTTCCAAGGTTTAAAATGTGTATCCAAATAGATGATTTGTTATGTACCTGAAATGCTGTCCCATTAAGGAACTTGAAGGTGGCTGTGATCTTCTGTTCGAGTTATGCGGGCCAGGTTGAAAGCCAGAAGGAGACTCTGCTGGCACCAATCCTCTGTGTGCCACCCCCACAGCGGCTGCACCCATGTGCCACCCCCATAGCATCCGCGCCCTTGTGCCACCCCCACAGCGGCCTTCATACCATGATGGCCAAAAATGGCTTTGGGAAGTCATTTAAGTCTCTTATCATTTTGGCAATCAGGGCAACTGCTGTGTTAAAAATCATAGTTAAAACTACAGTGAGGATAATATTCATTAACTTACCTAGATTCAGGTAGGTCTCCAGGCTTAGACTGGGCAGTGCACCACAGCCTAGATGACTCTCCTGTAGCACAGAGGTCCGTGTAATTAAAATAGTTTGCGCTGCCCATACTTTCAGGACAAACCTTCATATGTTCAGAAAGGAGGATGGCATAAGTGATGATAAATATAAAGCAGTGTATGTTCAATGTGTTGTTGAATGCTTTAAGAATGACAGACGACTGTTAAAACTTGGAGGCTCGTGAGTGAGATGTTCAAGGTCACTGTCCAAAAAAGGAACTTAAAATTTTTTTAAATTTTTTAAAATTTAATTTTATTGTTGTTGTATTACATACATCCCCCTTTTACTCCCCTCTGTCCCCTTCCCCACCCCCCCCACCCCCCTCAAAGTCAATCCCACTTGTCCATGGTTCTTCCATAGTAGGTTCTTGTCTAAACTGCTCCCCTTCTTTGACTCTTCCTCCCTAAAAGTTTTTTTTTTTTTATTTGAAAGAGAGATACACACACATTGATTTATTGTTCTACATAGTTATGCATTTATTGGTTGATTCTTTTATGTGCCCTGACTAGGGATTGAACCCACAACAATTAGCTTATTTCTGTATGAAAAAACATAAGGAGTCAAGTACAATTTGTGTGTATAAAATGTTAAGAAGTTTAGTGCTTTTGAAATTCAGGGTTGGTAGTGAATAATAAGAAAGACCTTTACCAGGCAGTTTGGGGCCAGTCACGGGAATTTTGACACTGCAATTACATCAGGACTCACTCACCAGCCCTTGAGTCTGTTCTAGGTAATGTTCACAAGGTGAGCCGTCAGAAGTATGTTATTTGCACTCCATAGGCAACATCCACTGTTTTGATGATTTTTAGCAGAGTAGTGATGCAATTTCAGAAGTATTTTAGGAAGATGAAATTAAGAACAATGTGCAGGATGCATCAAAGTAAAGAAAGGCTGCAGGCAAGAATTGAGTGGGTAAGAATAGTGTGGCCATGAGGTCAAGAGGTCTTTGCTTTAGTAGCAAATACTAGAGTGTGCAGAAAGAAATGAATGAGAGGGACTTGGAAGGGACACTCCTGTGCCTGTCAACTGGGTGGTGCAGGTAGTTTCCACCTTCTGTAGCACTCCCCATGTGCCACGTGATCTTCTGATGCTTTACCTGTATGGATTCATTTGATCTGCACGACAGCCCTAGATAATGGCTGTTTTACTGCCCTCTTACATCTGAGGAAATTGAGACACCAAGAGTGTGAGTAACTTGCTCAGAGTCACACGGATAGTAATGGCGTTAGGATCTAAAACCAAGCATTCTGCCTGTATACTGATTCCTAGCCACTGTGTCTATAATAAACTGTAATGGCAAGAGAGAAAGAAAAGCACTGCCTAAAATAAAGCTCTAAGAGGCTTAATTAGCATACAGAATCCTCAATTTCTATTTTAACTGTTAAGAATTTAAGAGCCAAAACTACTTTCTTCATTTAAAGGCCAAATGCTTTAACCAACGTGGCAACCTGGAAGATGTAGAAATCTGTGCTCACTGAGGCTCAGCGAGGCACTTCTTCCGCCGTGGGGCTAGATGGGTGCACAGAGGGGCCCCTAGTGGACCCCAGGCGCTGCTTCGCCACTGGAGGCACCTGTGAGCCTCCCACTGGCTGGGACCTGAGTCACCCGCCCTCCTTTGCTTTTCCTCCTTTGCAAATGAGACCTAGGGTTGAAGCTCTTTGTTGTGCGCAGGCTCCCTTTTCACCTTGATTTGCTCACTTTTGCTAATTTCTATTGAAAACAGGAGAAAAACAGGATGACAACTTTGAGGGAATTTACAAAGGTTGCAAAATATCATAGTCACTCATCTTTAATACTTAACTATCTTGCTAGGCCTAGATGCCATTGTCCTAAATAATAGTTTTTGGTAAGTACAACATGTGTCAGGCCTTGATTGGAATGGTATTCTGAACCTCTGTGGCCTATGACTCTTGCTTATTGATTAACCTTTTCCTTAACTTGACCCCGTCTATGTATCCTTCCACAGGTTTTATGGACACTTTCCTTTTGACATCTAGGCCTCAGAGAACAATAAGTAGCATAAATTGCACGAAATCATAGGCACATTAGGTGCCTGCTACTCTCGATCCCAAGTATCACTGAATGTACAGTGAAGTGGGGAACACTTTTTTATTAGAGTTCTTCTAAGGGAGAGGGGCTGTATGTGTGTGGTACCTAAAACTCTGAGAAGCCAACTGAAAAGGGGCTTCAGACTTCCGAAGGCTAAGCCAGTAACTGTTTTAAAGCTCTAGAGAGAGCCTGGTTCACTTCAGGCCTTTTGATTTACATAGTGAAGGAACAACGAACTAGAACTGTTACTGTGTCCTACTCCCTCCCATGAAGTGCTCAGCTGGTCTTTTCAAAACATCAAATATTTAAAGAATATTGGCTTTCATGGACAACAAATGAGTAGTTTACTAGAGACCTTCATCTATTCCCAATCTAAGTCAAAGGTTCTTAACATGTCTTTGAGAATCTGATTTTATATATGTATAAAACATTTATGACACACACGCACAATAGGCCCCAAAATCTATGTTTTAAAAGTACGAAGGTATCCTACCAGCCATACATGGCCCTGATGAGGACCATTGTGCATAGTGATTTGTGTCACCTGACTGGCTTACCTTCCATCCACAGAACAACCACTTGAGGACTTTTCCTTGTAGACAGCAGTCACCAACAATGAATGCTTGTGGTGTGAAATGAAAGATTAAATATAGGCCAACCACGTAATCTCTAAAGAAGCTGGATAAAGACACTGACTTTCAGAAGTTGGTTTATTCGTGAGAACTTGAATCTCTGGTTAGCGAATGTGCTTCATATAAACCTAAAAGGAAAAAGAAAGTCAAGAACAAAGATAGTACTTCCAGAATTTGTGCTCACAGAGATCTGGGACAGAACAAAAATGAAACCACTGCAAGATTGGTGCAATATGACATGAACCTGAAAAATAATTCATAAAAGTAGTTTATAAATAGTACTTAAATACAATTTAAAAACTGCATATAAAGGTTAAATAATTGATTGGATTGTTCTGTTGTTTGGGGTTTGGAGGTATGTAAGTTCTATCAGAACATAGTCATTATTTATAATGAAAAGAGTGCAACCTGATCCCAAACCACGAGCTTAAAAAGAACATAACTTGTTTTAAAAGTTAGGAACTACGGTTATTACCTGCTAATTTGTCTCATTAATGCTTAGCTCTACAACACTATTTTTGTCTTGAGATTGAAACTATGTTATTCTGAGTCTCGGAAATCAATATGATGTAAAGAGTGTTCAGTGACGCCTCCACATTGTCATTTGTGGATACAGCATCATGCACTATGCACTGTGTATCCTGACAATATAAGTGGGCTGCTGGGAATTAACATGGTAGCATTTAGTTTTCTTGATATTTAAAATAATAAAAGCAAAAAGAATTATCAGCATCCTTTAAAAGGTCAGTAAGTCCTGAGATGAATGTTCCAAAATCCCCAGGCCTTGAGGAGAGTCCCAAGGAAATTAAAAACTACACAGGTGGGCTGGGCTAGCCCACCTGTAGGCTTCCAAGGCTCTGGAAACCAAACTGAGGTTGTGTGAAACAGTTGAAGATCTATAGACATTTCTTCCCCTTCAGGGAGGGACTGACTGATTTTCATCAGATCCTTAAAGGGATTCTTATCCCACAAAAGATTGCGAAACAATTATATGATGTTTCAGTTAAAGAAAACAAAGAAAAGCGCTTTTTAACAATAACCTATGTTAAAAAACAAAATTCAACTGAGTAAGTTTTAAAGATCTTACTGGCTTTATTCAATGATTCATCAGCTAGGCAGCACCCGATACAGCGTCTAGAGGAGCTCTGGGGAACTGGCAGCAGTGGAAGACGTTTATAAGCAGAGGGAGCAGGAATAAGGATGTTGTTGTCATTGGGTGGTTATTGTCAGGCTATTTCCTGTTAGGGATGGCAGGGGCCCATCAGGCCATTACCTTCCTAACTAGTGGTCAGGTGATTCCTGATTGACTGTTTTAAGATTCCATTTCTGGGAAAGTCCAAAGTGTCATTCAGTTAATATTGGTTTGCTGATGTGAGTGAGGTCTAGCTTAAGCACCTCCACTTTGGTCCTGTTTTGTTTGTTTTTAACAGTTGTCTGAGTATTAAAATCACTTATACTTAGTCATCTTTTCATCTCTGACAGCTGGGTAGGGAACAACTTTAAAACTTAAAATTAAAAAATAAACTTCTATTTTGTGGTTATTAGAAAAAAAGTAAAATGAAATCCCTCTGTCTTAAAAACAGTGCTTTCAGGCCCAGAATGAGTGTAAGAGTGTCAGCTACGGTCAGAGCTCACGGCAGCCAGGCTCACTCAGCACCAGCTGCAGTTACAGGAGAAATGCTTGAAGCAGATAAAAACAGTCTTATTGTAAATGAAACTTCCTGAACAGTGATTTAGAGAAGTGAAAATGAATCTGAGATTGAATTAGCAATAAATGCATATTAAGCAAATGAAGACTTTTTCGAAGTCCCATATAGGAAGGATATAATTATTCCATAGGTGAATTCTGAATAGCATGGCTATGCCATAATTATATTGGGAAGTAAAGGTGGGAGATACACACATATGTGGAAAAGAATGGAAGAAAGCTCATCTTCCATAGTGGGAAATTAGTAAATAGTGTCTAATACCAAAATGTTAGGAAAAGTAATAAAGCACGTTATTTAGCAATATGGCTGTATAAATACCAAGAAAATAAACTGCAAGAGTTGAAGGTAGTTACTTCTAAGGAAGCAGGGAAACTACTGAGCTGGTTGACTCTTTTAGATTATATGGCATGTGTAACTGATTTTGGAAAACAACTGAAAAATAAGCAAATGCCTCAGGGGGTTTAGGATTAACCAAATTGCCAAAACTGAACAGCGGGCCCGAAAGGAGACTACCCCAAGGCGAACTCTCCAGCTCGGACCGTTGTTTAGGTGCACACGAATACACATGGCTTAGGAAGATGCTGCCAGTAGAAAGAAGGTATATTATTCCTCTACAATTGACAGATTGATAAAGAACTTCCAACATTGCTCTGAAATTTATAAAATAATAATAAAAAAGAAGTTTATGTCCAATTGTTCTCGGTGGCAAAGGAAGCCAGTAGGTCCAGTTACCGGGGGTGAAGGAAGTTACAGCGGGCCCCCGAACAAGGCCGGGGTCAGGGGCCACAACCCCGTTGCAGTTGAAAGTCCATGGATAGTGCTCCCTTTGGCAGCACACGTACTGAAGGTGGAACGCTGCAGAGAAGGTTAGCATGACCCCTTTACAAGGATGGCGCACAAATTCATGAAGCATTACAGCCTTTTCGGTTACAACGTAAGCATGGGGATGTACAGTACAGCACAGGGAATATAGTTAGTAATGTAGTAGTGACTGTGTAGAGTGCCATGTGGGTACTAGGCTTATCAGGGAAATCACTTTGTAAGCTATGTAAATGTCTAACCACTACGTTATACACTTGAAACAAATGTCATATTGAATCTCAACTACAATAGAAAGATTTTTTAAAAAATGTGTATTATTTGGCTCCCCCAAAATTTTAACTACTAATTATTGAACAGAATAATATAAACAGTCAAAGCATGTTTTGTATGTTATATGTATCAGGCAATGTATTCTCACAATAAAGTAAGCTAGAGAAAAGAAAATGTTATTAAGAAAATTATAAGGAAGAAAAATAAATTTACAGTATTTATTGAAAAACAAATTCCCCAAGTTAATCCATGAAGTTGAATCCCACGTTGTTCCATGGTCAGTTGTAATTGCTAATAAACTACATGGTGCAGACATTCAGTAAATCTTTGAGTGAATGGATGAATGCTTATCATTAAACTATAGTTATGAGCACTTTGAAAATATAAAGCTCTATACATATGTCAAAGATATTTGAACATCAACATTGATTCAAGTTACTTTAAGCATAACTCCTTTATTTTCTTTGTTAAAAAGACTTTATTTATTTTTAGAGAGAAGGGGAAAGAGGGAGAAAGAGGAGAAAAACAACAATTGGTTGCCTTTCCTATGCGCCTGGACCAGAGGTCCAGCCCACAACCCAGGCCTGTGCCCTGACCTGGAATCGAACTGGCAAGCCTTCATTTTGCCAGAAAATGACCAACCACACTGGTCAGGGCCAGCATAATTCCTTCAAAATGATCACAGCCAGGTGGTTTATTCAGCTTGGCATTTTGCATGCATGTTAAATCTATAGGCATTTTTTAATTACCTTAGGATCCTTTCCCAATGAGAAGCAGAAAGCCAACAATGTATATAGTAAGTAGATGGCAGAGCCCCTCACTGCTGAAGAGGGAAGGGAAGAAGAAAAGAGAAGCAGGAGATGAGCCATGGACAGGCCAGCTCCCACCCTGAGAATGCGCTTCAGGTGACAGGCAGAGGCCTCCGTGAGGTCCGAGAGTCTGGCGGATGGGACGGCAGGACTTTAACCCCCGAGGTGGCCTGTGGTAGTGGACCTAGTAGAAGCATCACATACTGCCTGTTTTCTCATTACTTCAAGTGGTCAGGCCTATACTCTTGGGGCATTTTTTCTCTCTATTGTGTGAATGTGGATTAATTTCTCTGACAGCTCTTCTGCGACATGAATTATATGTAAGTGGAGTTGTATGAGGTGTTGTGTCCAGCACAGGGGAAACCTCAGCTGCCCCATGTTCCTCCCACCTGCCCTTTTCCCAGCATCCTAGGCCCTCAGCCACCCGCTCTGCCCACACCCCCACACTACATTTCTGTACCCTTCCTGCCAGTGGCTGAAAAGATTACTAAACTTAGAACCAACCTCAGAAATTTCCAGCCACTGACTATCTGTGTAGTCAACTTGCTCTACAACATAAAAAAGAAAACTGATTTCTGAAGTGACAGGAAGACCAGTGAGCGGAGAAGATTGAACTGTGTATTAAATTGTCTTCTGCTTATCAAATAAAGACTCCGTTATCATAAAAGCCAAAGATAAAAAAGAAAATGTGTATGTTTAATATATGGAGCAAAAATAAGTTGATTTCTGACATAGTACTTGAGGAGAAAATAGGTCAAAAAGCCCAGCCACTCCTGAAATGAATTTTAGACTCTTGATATTGGCGTGATGGAACAGAGAGAGAGAGATTAGCGATGGTTGCATTGCTGATAGAAATGATTTTTTTACAGTAGGTGCTAAATTAGATGTAGAAGGTAGGAGAGTTATCAAGCCTACATTGTCATGTCTGACCTTCCAGGGCCCAGCTGAGGAATCATAATAAAAACGAGTTGTGGGCTTATCTAGAGACGCAGCAATAACTGGCACAGAGCAATTTCCTAGCTTCTCTCCAAATGGGGTGACACCAAGGCTTATTCGGGGCCATGAAGGAGAGGCAGTGGTTTTGATCGGTTTTTACAACTACACAGCAGCTTATCTGTGGGTCAGAAAAATTTCGTTTTCTCCATCCTTTGTTCGTCCTTTTTCCCCTTAGGGGGCCACATGGATTAGCTCCTGGGAGCTGGTACTCGGTGGTGAGCTAACAGAGTTCCCACAGATCCAGGTTGCACAGCCCTGTGTTTCACCCTCAGAATATGTTAGATTCAGTAAAGACACATTTCCATCTCTTTGTGTATTAAAGGAAGAGAAGCATTTAATAACAATACAGAAATACATATAAGGCCAGGGCACTAATTAGAGAAACCGGCACTGCATTTATTTTATCCACTTGCAAAATATTACTCTCATAGTTACACCTCTAATATGACTTCCTTCTTTTGATTTCTGTTTAATTGTATAGTGTGTCTTACTAAAATAATTATCAGACATGATTTTTAAACGATAAATAAAACCACTTGTTTCCAGCATCTCCCACATTTCAAACAATTTGTAGCATAATAAGACTTTAAAGACAAAACTAAAAACTGTGGTACCTGGAGAGGAGGAAATGTGTTGCCCCACAGTTTGCCAGTTGTGATGATGGAACAAACATAAAGAGTTTTAGCACAGTAACTGTAATTCTTGAAACGTACCACTGAGAGAATAGTTACCTTATCATATGTTAAAGGAGTGCTTTACATTTTAGAATAACAGTGAAACCTCTTCACGAATAGGTTATATTTATATCTGTGAATTGGTCTAGATATACTACAATTGTGGGAAAGAAAATGTAACAGGGATTACATTAAAACCTTTTTTTTTTTTCTTTTTCTTTTTCTTTGTCAGACCTGCTTAGCTTCAAAGAAGAAAGGGAAAAGGACCTTTGTAGGGACAGGTTTCTTCTTGTGCCATCAGATCTTTAGAATGTTACAAAATCTAGTATATAAAATACAGACAGTAAATCATGTCTGCCCACATTCTAAACTGTTACTGGTTGTTGTCTTATTTATTTTTAAGGTCAGGGTAATCCATGTTATATAGCTGTTGATCTTCTCCTTTTTTAATATTCTTTCAGCACAAGGTTCTGGAAGATATCATTCTCCGGTCCTGTATACAACCTGTCAGAGAAAGGAGCAAGTTTTATGAGAGAGCAGACATGTTTTTAAAAATTGTGCATAAAATATAAATTGACTCAAAAGCAGAATCCCATGGGAAACATTTCACATTTTGGATTTTTTATAATTATTATCTTGAAGCACCATTTATAGTTCTAAAAATAATGTTAACATAAATTTGTATTGGACTTAGTCATCTGTGAAGGAATCATTCCTTGGCATAGCCACTTGGTAATCAGTATTAATACCAAAGGTTATTACCCAGATTTTAAAGAATTCATTCAGTACAACATTTCAATCCTGTGTACAGGGTGGGACAAAAGTATGTTTACAGCTACTTGTACAAAAAAAAAATACAATAATCAATAAGTAGTAAATACAAGAGTAAAAATGTGTTTTGAGTACTCGCAACTGTAAATCCTCTTTTGCCTTGCCCAGTATAGTAGTTGTTTATTCTCTCCACCAGACTGTAAGCGCCATTGAGTCCGGTGGCCTGCTTTCCACTGCCCCAGGGCTCGGTGTGGCCCCTTAGCATGGGGGCCAGCAGCCCATGGGTCAATGAAGAATGTGGCGTGCATTTAATACCCAGTTCAGTTTTAAAGCTCAGAGAATGGATTTTTGATATAGAGGGTGAGAATAGGGCAGAAAAACTGGTTGAAAAGCTCTTATGAGGCGTTCATTAGGGCACCAGCTGACTAATCAAAGGGGAATGGCCGCGGAATGCCGAGATGGCCTCAGCTCACAGATGGTGCCTGAATTGCCCAGGGCAAGTGATTGGATTAATGTAGGGTGGGGAGCAGGATCCTGTCGGGAGAATGAAGGACAAAAAGAACTAGGGAAAGGGAGATTATTAAAGTTGAAGTGTTGTGTCACAAATTGAAGTCTAGAGGGACTAGAAGGTTCAATAAAGGTAGAATCAAAATGTTGTGGGATCAAAGGGTTGGCAGCATTTCTTGAAAAGCTCCCATGTACAAGGTACTGTCATAAAGTGTTGTGCAAGGAAGAGGTGCCACCCAGATGTCCAAGACATGGCTTCTGCCCTCAGAGACGTGTTGGCACACAGGGAAAGTGGTAGAGATCTGTGCAAACACATAGTTGTAAGTGCTTTCTGTCTGGGGGATCCAGCATGAGAGGTGATCTTTGAACCAGGCTTTTCAGAATGAATTTAACACATGAACGTGGTTGGGATGGCATTCCAGGCAAAGGGGGTAACATTAGTAAGACTTGCACACAAGGAAGCAGGATCCGTCAGCTACAAGGCATTGCCTTTTAGGGTTAGTGGGGAGATGCGGCCGAGCCCCCATGTGGCACCTCCCGCTTGATTCTCCGAGCATTAGGGAGTTTGAAGGCTTTACAGAGGAGAGTGGCCTTAGGTGACCATGGGCTGGGAAGCCTGCTCAGGCCTCAGGACAGAGGTAAGTTAAGCAGTGGCTCTACACTCTGCTTCTCCTGCAAAGACTGTAAAAATGTCAAATCCCAGGCTGCAGCCCAGACCAGCTAAATCAGAATCTATGGCAGTGGTTCCCAGCCACCTGTATTGTTAAAATCCCCAGGTGATTCCATTGCGCAGCCAGAGATGCTGCACACCAATGATTTAGAGCAGGGTTTGGAAAACTTGCTGTAATGGGCCAGATCGTCAATATTTTTGGCTTTACAGACCGTATGATTTCTGCTGCAACCGTTCAGCTCTGCCATCATAGCGCTAAAGCAGCTGCAGACAATACAGGAAGGAATGAGCATGGGTATATTCCAATAAACTACAAAAACTTCAATTTTATATAATTTTCACATGAAACCAGTAAGTCTTGTCCTTTTCTTCTCCGCCCCCCACCCCCAGCCATTCTAAAATACAGAAACAAATCACAGACTAGACAAAAATATAGGTGGCCAGCTGTATGTGGCCCATAGATTTTTTTTTTTTTTCCCCAACTCTTGATTTAGAGAGTGAAAATTGAACCCAAGTAGTTCAGGGGGAAAAATATTACTCCAATAAGCCAGATAAGAAGTAGTGCTAACTCTCTTTCGTGGCCTGTTATGATGACAGGGGGAAAGGAAGTGGTATTGACTTGGTATTTATAGCAACTCATGTTCTCATGTGCTACTGTTGAGCTACTGACTAATCAAAGAGGAATGACCAAGGATTGCTACGTTGACACACAAGGAGACTTGGAATGAAGCAGTGGACTCTTTTTTCTTTTCTTTCTTTTTTTTTCTTTTTCTTTTTGTCTTTTTACTTTGTGGGGATATTTTACGTTGAAAGACTGTTTCTTTTCTAACTACTTGTAATGACTACTCCTTTTTGGCAACACTTACATAGTTAAGTCTCCTTCCCTTCTTCTGTGCCAGCCTTGCCAGAGAATAGCCTTTCTTGGCAGACAAACATTCTCTAGAAAATAAGGTGCGTTTGATATAAGAAGATAGGACTACTTACATTTTAGCCTGATCAACTGTCACTGAATCAATGCAGAATTTCCTGTTTGCATTTTCTTCCAGCATTTGTTGCTTAGTTAAGGACCTGCCAGGGTAAAGGGTGCCATGGTCCTCTGCTACCCCTGCTATGAAAATGAGAGGCTGATTGTTACACCTCCAGGCTCGCTAAGGTTGTTTTAGAAACCATAAGGCTGCAAAGACGTGTTTCCCCGCTGATACCTACTGTGTTTCAGAATCACTGGTGCATTTCCTTGTTTGCCTGGTTGCTTTATTTGAATACTCGTACACTTGGGTGGAACAAATTCATTTTATCTGTTTTTTTAACTTCCACTCTTAGAACTCTGCCATTTTAATGTCATCTAAGAAATGCTTACACTGCCTACCTGCCTCCCCACGGAGATTTGAGAAACCGAAGAACCTGGTAACTCTCCCTGAACTTGCTGTAACTGGAAGGAGAGAAGGGGAAATACAACCTACAGTCAGAGTCAGCAGCGTTTAGAGTCATCTCAGTTATCTTGCAGATCTTACTAGAAAGGAAGAGGTGAAAAAATGTACAGAGTTAGAGCAGACTTGTAAAATTTTTTCTCCCATCCTCAGTTCTTTCTCACAGAGCATGAAAGTATATGTACCTTATAAAGCAAAAGCAGATGAGATTTTGGACAGTTTGTCTGTTTTCCCAAGTATTTTTGGTTATTCGATCACCAAACATTTTTTACATCATTGGTTTTCTTTAAATTCATTTCTAAATGTTGATGTTTCTTTAAATTCCAAAGACCTGTTTTTCCTCCTTCTCAGTGACTTTGAGTGATTATCACCTAGGGACGCAATCCAAATATATACACAATATCAAAGTGAGATTGTGATTGAGTGCTGATAATATCAAGTGCTTTTATTTAAGCTTCTGATGATTTATGCATTGATAACGAAATTAAGGCTCAGGCTTATTAAATTAGCTTTCCATTTATTTTTCAGAGGCACTCACCAAGTCAGGAACTAAATATATAACAGCAGCTTGTTCTCTTCAGCCAAAGTCTCAATGTGCCCCAGCAGAATTCCTGCATAGAGTCCATTTTTATGTAAAGGAAGACATTAGGAAATAAGGCAAAACTTCCAACATAATGTGGAGCTTGAGAACAAAATGCCTGATAGAATTCAGAATGGCAAGAGCTGAAAGACAATAGGGAATCCATCGAGAAAAATAACAGTTATCAGTTGGAAGAGAACTTTCAAGTCATCTTGGCTAATAGTTCTCAACTTTAGCCTCACATTGGAAAACCCAAGAACTTTTACATAATGGACTTGCCTAAATCCCACCATGCCAATTAAATCAATACCACTGGGGACTCGGGCTGGATCACTGGTATATTTTGAAGTCTCCCTAATGATTCTGACCTGCAACTAGAACTTAGAACCACACCTAATCCAGCTTCCTCTTTTTATATATGAAATCCAGAGCGGATATCTGACCATGGGTCAGAGAGCTGTTATTTGCTGGGATTTTTTAAAAAGATTTTATTTATTATTTTTCGAGGGAGGGGAAGGAAGAAAGGCATTGAGGGAGAGAGACATCAATATATGGTTGCCGTTCACCTGCCTCCAGCTGGGGACCTGACTGGAGACCTGGCTTGCAACCTGGTTATGTGCCCTGGCTGGGAATTGAACCAGTGGCCTTTGGGTTCGCAGGCCAGCACCTAAGGGTGAGCCTTTTTGAACAGAAACTTGCCCACCTCAGCCTGGGGGCTATTTGCTTGGATTTTAACCTCAGCGTTCTCCACTCTTTCTTAGCTGCTTCATTCCATATACTGTCTGTTTGATCACATCCCCTCTCCTGCTCTAAATTACATCAGTGGGCTCATGACTCCCAAATCTGTGGTCCGCATCTCTCTTTTAGCCCCGTACCCTTCTATCTAACTTCCTTCTCATTGTCACCCTAAAGGTCTCACAGCCAGCCACCTGAAACTCGTAATATTCAAAACTGAATCCCCCTTCTCACCACCCCCCCCAGTCCCCAAGTCTTAATTTTTTTTTTTAATTTTAGTTTTTAGATTCCTTCCTTCAGTACAGGATGCTCAGTTTCTTTGGCTGTCTCAGAGAAATACTGGAGTCTTCATCGGCTCTTCCCTGTCCTGTGCTCTTGTCCAATCAGTCACCAAGTGCTGTTCATCCTGCATCCCAGCTGCTTCTCAAATCCGTCTCGCCCACCCTCCTCATCCCTAGCCTAATTTGGTATGTTGTTCTTTTTTCTCAACCAGCACAGCATTCTCTCACACCATCTTTGGCCTCTAGCCTAGCTTCCACTCTCTGTCTCTAATGCCATTAGGAAGTTCTTTCTGAAACTCAAAATTTGATCATTTTGAAGAAACTATCACACATTTTTACATCATGTGCTCTAATCATTTAGCCATTTCTTTGATTTAGCAAAGTTACACCTTTTTCTCTATCTCTGTGTGCCTATACCTGGGCTACTTTATTAAGGTTTATATAAGAGGCATAATCTAGCCACAGATTCAATTCTTTTATTTTGGCTTTTATCCAAAACCAAACTCTCCAGTAAACTCTAATATTTTCCCTTTTTAGCCAAATGCTATCCCATTCTAGACTAAATTTAATAAGACCAGTGTTACCTATCCACTAAAATCTGGAGCCTGCTTCTGCCAGGAGTATAATAGAAAACCTCTCAAAGACACTCAGACCTGCCTGATCATCAGACCACATCCTTAGTAGTTGCATCACTTGCCTCTTAAGTTTTCTGGCTACTTCATTTCTTATTTCTAACTTCAGCATCTCTTGGTGCTTCTTGCAAAGTCCTGTCCTCACAGTGATTCTCTCAGCTCCTGAGTAGTTAGTTCATTGCCTCTGGGTCATTTGTTTTTACCTTGCACCTCCTGGCTATTTCAGCCCTTTTGCCTCAGGATGTGGTTCTCTGACGGCCCTTCTGCAGGCCTGTCCCTGGTGAGTAATACCTGACTAGTCCTTGCTCTCTAGCCTTTACTGCCTGGAATTTTGGAATTTGTTGAGAGCCTAACTCTCCTAGTCCCCACCACACCATTAGTAGTCTCGAGTGTACCTTCATGACACAGAGGTCTGCTATTCAGAACTATCCAGTTAGTAAGTTACCCTGTTTCCATGTCACTCTTACTTTCCTCCTGCTTTATGCCACTTGATTGGTTAACCACTTCTTAGTCTCTCTCAGAAAGGGAGCAGGAAAAAAATAAGTGCATTGAAACTTTCCTTTCTTAGCATATCAATTATACTTTAGAAAAACAAACAGACTTGCCCTAGAGTTTACAATCTACATTTTTAACTAGGCCAAGTTAAAATAAAAAAAATCCACTTTCAAATAATACTTCATGAACAGTGTACCTTGTAATAACAAAATAATCCTAATTCCTTCTTCTCATCTCTTGTATCATTGCTGCCATTCATTTCATATGTAAATAAGCATACATCACTGAATACATTGATTATGTTGTCTTTTTTAACAGATTTATCTGTGAGGTCCATTACAAACAAGAATAATAAAAGTTTTTATTTTCCCTATACTTATTCTTTTTTCAATGCTCTTTCTTGATGTAGATCTGAATTTCCGACCTGTATTATTTTCATTCTCTCTTAAGAATTTCTTTTACCTGGCTGGTGGAACAGTGGATAAGGTGCCAGCCTGCAAACCCAAAGGTCACTGGTTTGATTCCCAGCCAGGGCAACATAACCAGATTGCAAACCAGATCTCCAGCTGGTCTATAGCTGGAGGCAGATGAAAGGCAACCATACACTGATGTCTCTCTCCCTCTCTGCCTCTCTCCCTCTCTGCCTCTTTCCCTTCCCCTCTCTCTAAAAATAATAAAGTCTTTTTTAAAACATCAAGAACATTTTTTTTTTTTAAAGAATTTCTTTGAACATATCTTGTAAGGGAGATCTACTGCCAGTAAATTCCCTCAAGTTTTCTTTGAGAAAGTCTTTATTTCTCCTTCACTTTTGAAGGGTAATTTCATAGGGTATAGAATTCTAGGTTGGTATTTTCTCTCCCTGTTCCTAAATATTCCATTCTTGTTTTGTTTGCATGGTTTCTGAGGAAAATCCAGATATAATTCTTATTTTTGTTCCTCTATAGCGAAGGTATTTTTCCTCTTGGCTTCTTTCAGGATTTTCTCTTTGATTTACTGCAATTTGAAAGTGATATGCCAACGTTTTCTTGGCATTTTTCCTGCATGATGTCCTCCAGGTTTCCTGGATCTGTGGTTTTGTGTCTAATATTAATTTGGAGAAAATTTTCAGTCATTATTGTTTCAAATATTTCTCCTATTCCTTTCTCTCTTTATTCTCCATCTGGCATTCCCATTATGTTACAGCTTTTATAATTGTCCCACCTTGGATAATCTCTTGCTTTGAGTCTTTTTTTCTCATTGCCTTTTGGTTTTCAATTAGTCTATTGAGATATCATCCTTTAGCTCAGAGAGATTCTTCCCTCAGCTGTGTCCAGTTTCCTAATAAGCCCATACAGACATTCCTCAATCCTGTTTGTGTTTTTGAGCTCTAGAATTTCTTTTTGGTTCTTTCTTGGGATATTCATCTCTGTGCTTACATTGCCCACCTGTTCTTCCATGTCTATTTTATTCATTAGAATCCTTAGCATAGTGACCATAATTGTTTTAAATTTCCCGTCTGATAATTCTACCATCTCTTCCATGTCTGATTCTGATATTTACTTGGTCTCTTCAAGTTGTGTTTTTTGCCTTTTGGCATGCTTTATAAAAAAAAAAAAATGTTTTTGTGGCAGCTGGGCATGATATACTTTTTAAAGGAAACTGCTATACTTGTAAATTGCCCTTTAGTAATGTGGTGGTGAGGTATGAGGGGAGAAGAAGCCTTTTGTATTCCTTTGATTAGATCCTAGTCCTTTAGTGAGCCTTTGCCACTGGACTATGAACAAGCGACTGTGAACAAGTGCTCCTTAATCCCTCCTCCCACCTCCTGCCTTAAATGGAACAAGGAAGCTAGGTGGGCTGGAGTTCTGTAGATGTTTAGCTTCTTAGAAATCTGAAAGTTCACCACATTTGCATACTGCCTTGTCTTTTAAACCAAACTGCAACCTATATAACTTCAGGACTTGGCATATAGTTACTTTTTAATAAGCCATCAACTTTGTGGCCTGATCTTGGGATTAATGATAAAGGTGACTTGAAGGTAGGTACTTCGTACAATTCTGGGAGAGATGTTTGCTGTACTCACTGTACTTGGCCGCTGTCTTTACAAGTGCATCACACAACTTGTTTAACATGTTTACTTTTTAAACACTTAGAGAATTAACAGGTGGCTGCATGACTGAGATGTTTGTTTTAACAGACTAAAAAAATGGGAGGTAATTTAGACACATACTGTGATGCAATAGGAAAATACCTAATTATTCTATTTTGGGCTCCGTTTTTAGTTTCAGTTAAAACTGCTGATAGCAAGGCTCAACAAGCCTATTTAATAGCATAGAACACTTAACACTGTCTTTATATGAGAAACTGGCTCACTGGCAGTAATGGTCGCACTCTAGTTATTTGTATATGAAACCCTCTACTTGGCTTTAGTGCTAGAACTTAGTAAAGAGTCTCTTTTCAGAGTATCTGCCATCAGCAGTTTTGACATGAATATAGAAGGCTCTGAAAGTTCCATATCTATTTCAGCAGGCACTGGACACCAACTTACTGTATTTTCTGTCTGAAAATAGAATGCTCAGAAGGTAAAACCCTGAAAACAAGACAGCTAATTGTTAATTTTCCTGGTATGTTTATCCCAATGTGTCTGGATATAGGTTATGAATAGTTCTTGAGCTATCTTCATTAAGCAATTAGAAAGAATGAGGAATTTTGCTATATAGTTAGTTGCTCATTTGGTTTGGGGTCAAGAGACTATCATTAGATGTAGACATAGTCAGAGATAGAGATTCAAGATCCAGAGATGACCAACTTTTTCTTCAAGGGCTAGATAGTATTTACTTTAGGATTTATGCACCATATACTCTCTTGTAACCACTCAGCTCTACTATTTTAGCATGAAAGCATTGATACATAATGCATAACTGAATGAGTGTGGCTATGTATCAATAAAACTTCACTTACAAAAGCAGGTGGTAGGCTGCATGTCCCATGGCCATCATTTGTCAACCCCTATTCTAGACCCCATAAGACATATCATACTGGGCTATATAAAACAGCAATAATTTTCAGTTAATTGTACCAATACATATAACCTTCAATATTCATTATATTTGTATATAATAAATTTGTTGTCAGGAAAAAAACAAAAAACATTCATTTCTCACTGTCTTCTTTGGGGACTAATCTGAATAGTTTTATTTATCACTTATACCCCACTTCCTTCCCAAAATAATTTGGGTAGCTTATAATGAAATATATCTTTAGCTATCAAAATAGACATATAAAATCAAACCCACAAAAGAGCACACAAAACAACTTCTGACTATTTCATATCCATTGTCAACTCAAGCTGGTGGCTAAACCATTTCTGAGAATGAGCAGACTGGGAGGACAACTTCTAAGTTTAATACTGCTTTGCTTCGTAGTTTATCTTCTCTAGCATAGTTTCCTTTCTGAAAAAAATTTCCCCCATGTTTTATGTTAATCTCCTACCAAAGGAATTGTTAGTATCTGTCATTTTTCTTCTGATTGAAGTATAAGCCAAGAATTGTTAAATCAACTATGTGGATGGATGGGAAGGAAAGAGGAAATAAGCTAATGAAAACTTTGGTGGCAAGGACCTGTTCAGAACAGATTCCAAGGCTCATAGAGCCAAGGCACTGTTTCCAATCAGTTAGAGATACATCTCTGCTGTCTGGGGCAAAGGAGTGCTTCATTACTTTAGAGTTTGATGGTCCACAGGAGGTGGGTATTCTGGTTGAGTGGCACTAACTTTTAGTGGGTGTCAGAATGTGGAAACAACACCAAGTAATCAGAAAGACTGCCAACTGGAATTATGGCTCCAAAGACAGTGTTGGAAATAAGGAAACTGGTCTATGGAAAACCATTATTGTATACAAATGACTCTGGTAAATTC
This sequence comes from Noctilio leporinus, assembly GCA_004026585.1. Classification (NCBI taxonomy): domain Eukaryota; kingdom Metazoa; phylum Chordata; class Mammalia; order Chiroptera; family Noctilionidae; genus Noctilio; species Noctilio leporinus. The sequence goes on from PVIW01012766.1 coordinate 27,709, forward strand.
TATAACTGGCACTTGGGAAGATGTTTGCTTTCGGTTTTAAAAATGTTGTCTCTGTTCTGTAAATTTAGAAAAGTTGCAGCCTTTAAGTAGAAGAGAGAAATTTCTGTAACTGGCACATGGGAAGATGTTTGCTTTCGGTTTTAAAAATGTTGTCTCTGTTCTGTAAATTTAGAAAAGTTGCAGCCTTTAAGCAGAAGAGAGAAATTAAGATTTTCCAACCTAAGCTGCCATTTCTTCTCTCATTCACTCTTGGTGAGAAGACAGATTGGTGCAATGTTTGTGAGGAGAGGCAATGTGGCTGCATCTGGCATGGTTATAAAGGAGCTCATTGTTTGATCCTGCAACTGGACTTTCATAGTTTAGTTTGTAAAAAACTTTCACTCTCAGACCCTGGCTGGTGTGGCCCAGTGAATTGAGCACTGGCCTGAGAACCCAAGGGTTGCTGGTTCGATTCTCAGTCGGAGTACATACCCAGGTTGCAAGCCAGGTCTCTAGCCAGGTCCCCAGCTGGAGGCAGGTTAAAGGCACCCATACACTGATGTTTCTCTCCCTTTCTTCCTCCATTCCCTCCCCCCTCTCTAAAAATAATGAATTAAAAATTTAAATAAATCAAAAAATCCAAGAAGAGGGAGGACTCCCAAACTTTTTCTATGAGGCCAATATTGTTCTAATCCCAAAACCAGGTCAAATCACAACTAAGAAAGAGAACTGTAGGCCAATATCTCTGATGAACATAGATGGTAAGATTCTCAACAAAATATTGGTCAACCAGATCCAGCAATAGATTAAAAAGATCATACACCATGATTAAGTAGGTTTCATCCCAGGGATGCAAGGATGGTACAACATTCACAAATCAATAAATGTAATACCTCACATAAACAAAATGAAAGACAAAAACCATATGATCATATCAATAAATACTGAAAAAGCATTTGATCAAGCATAGCAACCATTTATGATAAAAACACTCAGCAAAATGGGAATAGAGGGAGCATATCTCAATGTAATGGAGGCCATCTATGAGAAACCTGCAGCCAACATCATACTCAACGAGCAAAAACTAAAAGCTTTTCCCCCAAGATCAGGAACAAGACAAGGCTGTCCACTTTCTCCACTTCTGTCCAACATCATTTTGGAAGTTCTAGCCATAGCCATCAGAGAAGAAAAAGGAATCAAAGGTATCCAAATTGGAAAGGAGGAAGTCAAACTGTCATTATTTGCAGATGACATGATAGTGTACATATAAAACCCGAGAGGCTCCACCAAAAACTTACTCAACCTAATAAGCAAATGTGTCAAAATAGCTGGATATAAAGTCAATCACCAGAAATCAAAAGCATTTTTGTATACCAATAATGAAACATCAGAGATAGAAGCTAGAAGACAAATCCCATTTACCATGAAAAATAAAGTACTTAGGAATAAACTTAACCAAGGAGGTAAAAGACTTAGAAAACTACAGAACACTGAAGAAATAAAGGGAGATACAAATAAATGGAAGCATATACCATGTTCATGGATGGGAAGAATTAACATCATTAAAATGTCCATACTACCCAAAGCAATCTATAGATTCAATGCAATCCCAATTACAATACCGATGACATACTTCACAGATATAGAAAAAGTACTTCAAAAATTTATACGGAGCCAAAAACGCCCACCAATAGCCACAGCAAGCTTGAGAAAGAAAAACAAGGTGGGAGGAATCACAGTACTGGACATCAAACTATGAGGCTACTGTGATCCAAACAGTCTGGTACTAGCATAAGAATAGACATATAGATCAATGGAACAGAATAAGGAGCCCAGACATAAACCCAGGACTCTGTGGTCAATTAATATTTGACAAGGGGGGAAGGAGCATAAAATGGAGTAAAAACAGTCTCTTCAACAAGTGGTGTTGGGAGAACTGGACAGCAACATGCAAAAAAATAAAACTAGACCACCAACTTACACTGTACACCAGAATAAACTCAAGATGGATAAAGGACTTAAACATAAGCAGTGCTACCCACTATAAAGGTCCTAGAGAAAAATATAGGCAGTACAAGTTTAGATATCCTACACAGAAATATGTTTACTGATACTTCTTCAAGGGCAAAGGAAATAAAAGAACAAATAAACAAATGGGACTATATCAAATTGAAAAGTTTCTGTTCAGCTAAAGAAAACACCAGCAAAATTCAAAGGGAACCAACTGTATGGGAAAACATATTTGCCAATGATACCTCAGACAAGGGTTTGATCTCCAAAATATATAAAGAACTCATGCAACACAACACCAGGAAGACAGACAGCCCAATTAAAAAATGGGCAAAGGACCTGAACAGACAACTCTGAGGGAGACATACAAAGGGCCCAAAGGCATATGAAAGACTGCTCAATATCACTTGCCATCAGAGAGATGCAAATTAAAACCACAATGAGGTACCACCTCACACCTGTCAGAATGGCAATCATCAACAAATCAACAAACAACAAGTGTTGGCGAGGATTTGGGGAAAAGGGAACGCTGGTGCATTGTTGGTGGGAATGCAGGCTGGTGCAGTCACTGTGGAAAACAGTATGGGGTTTCCTTAAAAAATTAAAAATGGAACTGCCTTTTGATCCAGCAATTCCACTACTTGGACTATACCCAAAGAATCCTGAAACACCAATTCATAAGAACCTATGCACACCTATGTTCATAGCGGCACTATTTACAATAGCCAAGTGCTGGAAACAGCCTAAGTGCCCATCAGTGGAGGATTGGATCCAAAAGCTTTGGTACATTTACACAATGGA
>PVIW01012767.1:0-30480 GCA_004026585.1 Noctilio leporinus
TAGTGATGTTGAGCATTCTTTCATATGCCTCTGGGCCCTTTGTATATCTTCCTCAGTGAGTTGTCTGTTCAGGTCCTTTGCCCATTTTTTAATTGGGCTGTCTGTCTCCCTGGTGTTGAGTCGCATTAGTTCTTTATATATTTTGGAGATCAAACCCTTGTCTGAGGTATCATTGGCAATTATGTTTTCCCATACAGTTTGTTCCCTTTGAATTTTGCTGATATTTTCTTTAGCTGAACAGAAACTTTTCAATTTGATATAGTCCCATTTGTTGATTCAGAGCATTTCTGAAACATCCTTTGGGCACTAAACTGTTTTCATTCTTGTGCTGTCCTTGCAATATTTCACACTCATTTGTCAGCTAACCTCCCCAAAATTTCACACTCATTTGTCAGCTAACCTCCCCAAATTTTCAAGCAAACCGCTTCAGAGTGGTAATTGTGTTATCTTCCTTTAAGTACCTTTTCTTTTCTTTTCTTCTTCTTCTTTTTTTTTTTTTAGTAGTTTTATTTAAGAAGTAAAATAAATGGGATTCCATAACCAAAGCTCCGTCTTCCAGAAGGGAGGCTTAGCCATGGATTATACACACTATTCAGTTAATTATGCATTTTCTTCTTGGCAGTTGAATAAAGTAAACTTTAGTTTACTTTCTTGGTTATTTTTGGCTTTATTGAGATGTAATTGACATGTAACATTGTGTAAATTTAAGGTATACAAAGTAGTGATTTTATATATGTACGTATATATTGCAAAATGATTATCACAATAAAGTTAGTTAACACATCCAAAAATATGGAATGCCTCGTAATTAGTGTGTCATCCTTGCACAGAGTAGAGGCCATGCTAATTTCCTCTGGATTGTTCCAATGTTAGCACTTAAGTTATTTCTAATGGCCTTTCTTGGTGCTTCATATACATTAAACATTGAGACATCAATGCAAATTTCAATTGTGATAGCATTCTGCCTAAATTCTGGTGCTTTAAGGACTTCAAGGCATCCTGGATGATGCTTGCTAAATATAACGGAAAAAAAAGTAGAGTTGTGTATGTGGGGCTGTGACACCCATGAGCAGGCAAAATATGAGGGAAAGGCATGAGACTGTGGTTGTCATGAGTCACCTGTTAGCATCTGCCTCCTGGGTGGCCGTGGAGCAGTTGGTGTGGGTGTGGCCCGGAGGGGTTTGGGGAACAAACCTTGATGGAAAGCACAGCCACAGCCATGCTGACTCCTCTGTGAGATCCACTGATACAATAAACAGAACAGGAGCGATCTTTCCAAGGCACAGCAAACAGGAGCACAGCCCTAGATACTGTGACAACACAGCTTTAGGCTCTGTCAACAGAATCTCCCAGCCATGGTGGTATTGGGAATGGAGGCTGTGGGTCTCGGTCACATTACAATGGATGTGACTGTAATGACTTGTGTATGCACACAGGCCACACAGGGGCTGCAGCCAGCCTCCCCTCCCAGCTGGCGAGCTCACAGCTCATTCATCTCCCACAGCTGTCGGGGCAGAGAACAACAGGTGAAAGCAGGCCCTGCTCATTGTTCCCAGGAAGCCTTTAGCTGTGCCTGCTACCCGCCTTCTGCCTGGCCTGCACAGATCTCCAGCTTAGAGCTTTCATGCTGGGAGGCCAGCTCTCTTAGCCACTGTGACCCAGAAAGGCTTCGTTCCAGACCCAGCCCTCAAAAGTTCCCTATGTCTGGGCCTGGGAAGCTGCTTTGGGGCCTCTCAAGGGGCTGGGTGAAGGGCAGGGACAGGTGGGGGCGGTCCCTGCAGAGTTCAGCTGGGGGCCCAGGCCGGAGAGTAGCAGGTCAGGGAGCATATTCCACCTCCAGGCCAGAGCCCCCAGTCACCCACCAGGCAGCCTTGGGGGCACTTAGTACTTTAGTTTGTCAGCTAGCCTCCCCAGATCTTCAAGCAGGCCACTTGAGAGTGGAGACCGTCATCTCTTCTTTCTGATGGCTGAGTTGGGGACTTCATTTTTATGTATTCAGCATCGAGAAATAACTGCAAAATGCAACTGTGTTTGAACTGCACTGGTAGCATCCTGCCTAAATTCTGAGAATCTGTAAGATGAAGAGAAAGAGAACATTCTAATGTCAGGGCACACAAATGTGCAAAATCTGCAGAAGTAAAGAGGGGGTGAGATAATTAGTAGATACAGAGTCACAGTGAGGAGGGAGGCGGGAAACAAATTTCGGAGAAGGGAGGCAGTGAGGCAGGAGCCAGGACCCTAGGTCATGACAAGAATGGTGCCAAATAATAGAAAGCAGGGCTGAATCTAAGCTTGTCATCAAATCAAACTTTCAGTAAAATCTGCAACTTTTAGCCGAAAGGCCTGGGCTGGCTGCATCAGAGACCGAGGAGACCCTTTCTGTGCCCAGAGGGCTCCCCCAAATAGCCTGAGCTCCCTAAAGGGCAGAACAGGAGGGGCCTGTGAAGTGGGCGCTGGAGCTAGGGCCTGTGACTGGGTAACAAGGCTTTCTTCTTCCACCCTTGAGGGATTTTCTGTCTCCTCAACCCTGTCTCTCCAGTCCAGATGGCAGTCCCCTGTCCCATCTACGACGAGTGGTAAGAGAGCAGTGAGATGGCACTACTTATCCCAGACTCTGCTCCACCAGTGTTTGAAATTCCTGGCATCAGTTTCACTTCTCATGGAACCGCTTAAAAAAGATGCCATTTAATTAGGCTGCTGAAGTCATCTGAATGGGCAATTAGCAAGTGTCCCTTTATCCAATTTTCTAATCTAGAAACTGCGAAGTCATCATTTTCCACTCTCCTCCTCTCCCCTCCCACCTCTGAACGTCTGTCCCATGTCCTGTGCTGAGAATGGCATCTGGGTTCACAATTCAAGCCTCTAACCTTCCCTCAGGCCTAGACAATGTTCGTTGGGAACTGTGGAATCCCCTTTCTGAAACTCTTGTAATCCCTCTTACTGTAGCAATGCTTGTTCTTTTTACCACTTGATATGCGGTCATGCCATTCATGTTTTTACTCACATATTCTATCCAACTAGAGGGTAAGCCCATTTTGGTCAAGGTCTGTGTCTCATATGATTAAAGCTTTGGGATATCTGCGTACTAGTTTCTCAACAGTATCAGTAGCTTCTGAATTATTATCATGAAACTGTCATTCAAGGCAACATAGGCCAGGTAAGTACTGGTGGGGCAGTCCCTTCTTGGACATGGCAAGTCCTGGGGCTTGGAGTTAATAGGAGGATGCTGGGAATAAGGCTGAAAGAGTGCTTGCTCCAGGGGTGGTTTCACAATTCATGGACTGGACCATGTCCACCCAGCTGGGGACAGACAGGAACCACAGGTGCTGACTCATCTACATTTTAAGGTGAGGGGCGGCCGCAGCCAGGTAATGGTTTGCAATGGAACAACCTTTACATCTCGACTGACCCCTATGGAACACTGTGCCAAGGAAGCTCTCTGGACCCCAGGCAGAGCTAGGTGTTGGGCTTTTTAGTCAGGAAGATGGGAGCCCCCGCCCGAGAGGTCTCAGCAGGAGGTGGATGGCCCCCTAGGACAGATGGTGCCATGGCTACTAGATCCTCACTTGGCATGTCTCTGACCTGCCTATGGTGCAGAACCTACCGCTTTGGAGGCATGGCTTAGTCAGCCTTGGCAGGCATGGCCTGCTCTGGCCACCTGCAACCGGCAGGAGGCAGCTAGCTAGGTGATCCGCAGGCTGGTGAGATATCCCCTGAAGTCCCACCACCTCCACCTTTTGCATCTGCACGTGTCCCTCCCCTTTCCTTTTGCTCCCACCCTTGGTTGATCTGGCCTCCCCCTGAGCTGTTCTCTCCATTCTGTCCCTGCGCGCCAGGCCTCCTGCGTCACTGCACAAGCGTGGGGGAGCTGTCCTAGCCACCCAATAAACTGGTTTCAAAATAGCTTTCCTAAGCCCACTGGGGACACCCAGTCTCCTGCCTCCTGTTGCCCTGTTTCTCCACCACAGAGTCCCAGCTGTGGCCATGAAGAAGCTGTCACTCAAAGGCCTGGAGTGCATGTGGGCCCTCTATCCAGGGTACCTCTCCGAGTGTTCACTCGGGGTCACTTCCCCAGGCTGACTATTGCTATGTGCCCCTTGGTTTTCTAAAGGGAAGGTGACTCTTTCTGGGAACACCCAGGAGTCCAGCAGAGCAGATGAACTGGGGGTGATTTCCTCCAACAGAGAGGAAATATTTGTAAGTTTTGGGTGGGCTCTCCTTGGAGTGGAGAAGGAAAATAATGGGGCCTGTGACCACAGGATCCTCGCTGTGACATCTGCCTTTAATTATACAACAGCAGGGTTTCACAGAGCTGGGCCTAGGGTGAGGCAAGCAGGGTTCACTGGGGGCTGCAAATTTAAAGAAGCTCTTACCCAAGTTTGTGCAATTTCCTCCTCATGTCCCTCATCCCGCACAGTCGCTTCACTCCACAGCCTCGTGTTTGAGGGAAAGGCGCCTGGTGGGAGCCAGCGTGGGGGCCATTTGATAGATCACTTTCTGGTCCTGGGTGTCTCACCTGTTCTCCAGGGCCAGTTTCCCATAGTGGCATAGAGGTAAGTGGCCATTGCCATTACTGTTAACAGCATCGCAAATATTTGCTGATTGCCTACAGTAACCACTGTGAAGTGTTTTTATGAAGCCATTATCTACACCTTCTAGAAGATTCCAGGCTACTTATAGAAAATGCAGACCAGCATGGAGGAATAAAAGGCAGCACCATGGGTTAGATCATGGACTCTGGAACTTGCTGCCCGGAGATTGAATCCTGAATTGGCTACTTACTGGCTCTATACCTTAGACATGTTACTTAACCTCCCCATGCCTTAGTTTCCCCCTCTGAAAATGGGGAGGAAGATAGTAATAGCATCTACTTTGTTGAGCTGTCAGGAGGATTAAAGGAGAGGCCCTGTTTGCAGAGTTCTCAGAACAGGGCCTGGTAAAATAAATAATGTTAAGTATAATAAAAATGTGGCCACAACAGACAGGAAGAGGCTGTGTTCAGTTTTTGAGATGAGGTTTGGCATTTACCCAGCATGCGTCTTGTTTTTGAAGCCTAGTTTCAGTTGCTTCAAATCTGTTTTGGTTTGTGGGAGAGTGCATAGGAAGGAATGTGATTCCCAAACACACTTAAAGACCATGGTCCCGCCCACCTATGTCCTAGGAGCGGTGGCCTACATTCTTGCAAAGCATTGTGTAGTCACTTCTCTGAGAGCAAGGGTTCCGGGCTTTAGAAATCAACGCTGTCACGTTGGCAGGGAGAAATGATCAATGAAAAAGGTCTTGGCTGACATAGTGTGTGGGGGCAGATTATAGACAAATCTTCTAGGATTTGAATGAGAGTGGTACTTTTTCCTGCTCTGGACAAGCAGATGTTTATATAATGCTACATCCCCGTTAGGTATTAGCTTCTCCAGCCTTCCCAAGCCCCAGAAAGTAAGAGAAACCACTAGCTAGAGAAGGAAGATAAAGATGGCGGCTTTCCCCATCCAGTTACGTGTGGAGTTGGGGTGGAAGATGTGCTTTCCTGACAGCCATGGAGTGACCCTCAGAAGACCAACCAGAGTGGGGACAGTGCTCTCATGAGTGGATCCCACCAAGGGTAATGTGTAGTCTCGGGGCTTGTCCTGGGGGCTGGGCCTCAGGCTGTCCTGGCCTCTCTTACTGACAGGGCTACCTGGGTGTGAACCTCACCATTATCTCAAGAGTGGTCAGGCACAGCCAGATGATATCAGGGCAACAAAGAGTTTGGAGACTGAGTTGTCCAAGCATATAGAGGCTGGCCAGGCATTCAGAGTCTTGGGCTCCCTGGGCAAAAATAACTCATCAAACTTCTAAAACTACACATCCAAGTTACTAATAAAGGTGGCAATTATTTGTAAGCATTTACTGTGTGTCAGGTGCTCTTCTGAGCTTTTTATGTAGAGTCACTGGCTCAATCCTTGCCAACCTATAGGAGATAGGTAGTGTTATTGTTTTAATTGTATAGATGAGGCAACTGACACACAGAAAGGTTAAGTCACTTCCTCAAGGACACACATCTTATAAATACTACAGCTAGGGTTCAAACCCAGTTGGTTTGGCTCCAGAATTCTTGCTCTTAACCACAACATTAAACAGTTTCAGAGTTACAGAATTACCTATTTACATTCTAAAATCAATACTGGAGCCTGAATTCCAATCCCATCAGCCCACTGACCTTCTAAAACCTACACACTTTACCTGAGGGACTCCTGGCCACTATGCATGTAGATGACCAAGCACACAGTGTGTTCTGATGGCATCTACTTTCTAAGATGTCATGAGTAAGTAGCATTCTCAAGACAATTTTTGCACAGCCAAACTTCCCATTACTTAACCTAATAAAGTCTCCTTTATGAACATAATTTAGTTGTCAAAACCCATGGGCTCTGCCTTGCAGCTTTGTGTCACTTGTGAATCTAAAGGCATGTTTCCATTGAGTCACTGATTAAAACAGTGAAAGAAGAGGATGGGCCAAGCCACCTTCTTCAGTTATCATTGTTTAATCAATGACAAGTCAGTCCCACTGTGGACTCATCCAGCCCATTTATTCAAAGGGAGTCCTAGGAAAGTTCCTCACTCCCAATCCTCCAGCTGCTTCTCTCTTAGCTGAGCTGCTTATGTGCCCCACTCTTCACCTTTCCCCCCAGGTCCTTTTGCCTCCCCTTACGTGGGGGTTCCCTGGAGACAGGTTTTGAAACCAGAGCTATGCCCAGCACCTCCTTTTTGTCTTTGAAGCCAGTGGAGCAGAACAAACCTGCTGGAGATCACATTACAGTTTATGCTTTGGGAGGCCAGGGGCCAGCAGCAACTGTCACCAGGGCAACCAGTGGTGCAGAAGAGAGCAACAGAAAAGGGCCTCAGCCCTTGACCTGCCTCCGGGTCACAGACTTGAGGGGAGGCCAGGGGTTGGGCCAGGTCCACTGCTCAAAAGCAATTGTTTCAAATGCCAAGTGTGGCCCCTCTGCTGGCTCGGCCCGCCAGCCCCTTGCACTGTTCTCTGCGGTGTTGTTCCGGCAGGTGCTCCTGTGTTGGCTAGGTCAGGGGTCAGGGGTCAGGGGATCCTGGCGTGGGAGGAGTGACAGAGAAAAATGGAGGGCACCTAATGCCTCAAACCACAAGTTTGGGCATTTGTAATTTTTGGCTTGCCAAAATTTGCATTAAGTCGGCTAGTTTACTTAGCATACTTTGCACTTTTAGGAAGGCTCATTTGGTTCACATGTATACCTTTTACTTCCGTGGATATGCCGAGGAACAGAGTGTACATGTGTGCACACGTGTGCATGTGTGTGTTCATGTGTGAATGTGTGAGCATGTCAGTGTGTGCCTATGAGTGTGAGATTGCAAGTGTGATTGCATGTATGTTTGTGTGAATGTGCACTAGGCGCCTGTGCATATGATTGTGAGTATGTCAGTGTGTACCTGTGAGTGTTTGTGTTTCCATGTGTGCCCATGAGTGTGAATGTCTCCATGTGTGCCTGTACGTGTGCACACAGGCACAGGCATGCTCTGGCAAGGAGTGCGGCAGGAGCCTACGTGGGCTCAGAGCTCCAAATCGGAAGGCGGCGGCGGAAACAGGAGACGCTCTCTGAAAAGGCCAAGTAACCCCACCAGAAATGCTCACATTTCAGAGAAAACCCGGGAGAGCTGGTCTCAGCTCTCTCTCTCCACAGCCCTTTGACTGCCCCACTGAGGGGAAATGGAAACAAATGTCTGGAGGGAGGCCAAGAGCAAAGTAAGCTGTCTGGAGGAGGCTGTGGCCTCTTCAGAGGAGAAAACAGGGGTGGAGAAGGAGGAGGGAGGGGGCCGGAGGTCTGGAGGGAGAGAGGAGGCCTGAGGGATTGGGTCAAAAGGGAGAGGGGAGAGGGTACTGAGAGCACAGAAGGCAGAAGGGTCAACTGAGGCTGGGCCTGGCTTTGCCTAAGCTGCTCCTGTACCCCTTGAGGCGGAGGTCATCATGTCCCCACCTGACCAAACTCACTTCCAAGTGGATAGAGCAGGCCCTGCTTGGAGGTGGATTGCAAACAGGGACAGCTCTCCCTTCTGACCCTAACCACAGCAGTCAGGGAGACCCATGGTTCCTTCGAGTGAGGTGCCCAAGCGTAAGCACTGGGTCTGGACTTCAGACGGAGGGTGTCAGGTGGGAAAGAGTGCAGTATGAAAAGATGCAACCAGTCAGGCATCTCTTTACTGTCTGCATTTGTAACTTTCCATGCCAGTTTCTTTCCCACAGCTCTCCTATCTTTGCCATGGCTGTACAAGGTGGTATCTGATCCTCCAGCCCGGTGTTGCCTGTGAGCCCATCAGATTACTGTGAAGATTATCCTGTGAATCCAGACTCTCTCTCTCTCTGCCAGCCCTGCTTTGGGGGCTACTGCACTGCCCCAGGGAGGGGACAGCTTTATGTCCAGTCACTGAGCAGTTATATGAATGACTTGAGGAACTGAGGTAAATAAAGGGTGCACAGCAGCCTGCATCTGAATCACTTGCCCCATAAGTTTATAAGGGAGATGAGTGAAAGCAACCTTGTAAGGATGAACACTAACCAGGAGAAAATGGAAAATCCTTTCTCCATGGGACAGCATGAAGTGTTCTTTCCTGCTTTTCTCGAGTGTGGTCCTGTCATGAAGAAGGAATGTTTTATTTAATTTATTTTTTAAAAGATTTTATTTATTATTTACTATTTCCAGAGAGAGGGGGAGGGAGAGAGGCAGAGAGGAAGAGAAATGTCAATGTATGGTTGCCTTTCACCTGCCTCCAGCTACGGACCTGGCTGTAGACCTGGCTTGCAACCTGGATATGTTGCCCTGACCAAGAATTGAGCTGGTGACCTTTACTTTTCGGAATGACCCCCAACCAACTGAGCCACACTGGGTAGGGCAGAGGAATGTTTTCTATTTGGGGATATTTATGCTTCTTTTCCTCAGCAGATATTCAAGAATGACCCCTACTAAAAGAGACATCACTTACTGGGCACCTGCTCTGTGGGAAGATGATAAGACCTAGTTCCTGCCATCAGGGATCTACTTTGATGGGACAGAGACCACTGCTGAGTTGGCAGGGGCCAGGGGACACAGGAAGAGAGAGTATCATGCTGACATAGGGCTTACTACCTGCCTCATAAACGCTCACTCATCTAATCTAATGGACATCAAGTGTTATAAATGAGGAAACTGAGGCACAGAAATATTACATGCCTCCGAAACCCAAAGTCACAGGCCAGTGAACAAGTTTGAAGCAAGCCATGCTCCTAAGCACTGCCCACCATGGCCTTCTGAAGTGGAGGGTCAGAGAAGGCTTTTTAAGAGGAAGGGAGGTCTTCTGGAGGAGACAGGCATGAAGAAGGGGACATGGGTTGTACATGGGTGGGCAGTGGGGGATGCTGTGCCAGCACTCCTGCTGTGCAGGGTGTGTGGGGACAAAGGTTGGACACAAGGAGGAAGTGGCTGAGCACCTGCCTGCACTGGCTGTGTGTCTGAGAGTCTCCGAACCCATGTCCTTATGGTCACAAGACATTTATGATTGCTTATGAAACAGCAGGTCCTGGCGAGCCAGCAACTAAGTGTGCTTCCTGAGCACCTGGGATCCTGAAGAACGTGTCAATCATTAACCAGATGGCCCTCCTGGCTGGGAGGCTGAGGCTTTGCAGAGGCAGATAAGAACCACAGGGCCATGATGTGAAAGAGGCAAACTAGCTGGTATGACCTTGGGCAAGCCTTTTTCTCTGTGACTCAGGTTCCTCGTAGGTGGACAGTAGCAGTGCTGGCCTCCCAGAGTCACTGAGGGGACTGAATGAGTGAATAGGTGTGCACAGGAGACATTCTTTTTAGATGTTGAGTGGTGCCTTCCCAAAGTCAAAATACTGGTCCCCATCTTGCTTTTGACTCTAATCCAGCAGGTGATACTTCCGTAATGTCTCAGTGCCTCAGTCCTCTCCAAAGTCCTTGTCAGTCCCTTATGCTAAGACCGAGACTGGACCAGAGAAATCTGGTCATACTGGGGGACCTAGGGGACTTTCTATCATGGAGGCGCACCCAGCCTTCCTACCGGATGTGGTTCCTCATTTGGCTCTACAGCAGGTGTGGGAAGCCTGGCGCTTTCCTCATCAGATAATAAAATTCCTGATATATTTCTCAGGCACAAGGACACCACGTGTTGCTCACTACATAGGGAGAGGCTGCATGGCATCCTCAGCCTTGTCTGGGTTGACATCAGAGCTGAGAGGGGAGGACTCATCATGATGCATGGTGCAGGGTAGGCACACGCTGCAGTAGGTTTAGGCGGCAGGATGATTTTCTACATGTGACAGGTGAAGAGTCAGCATCGTACACCAGCAATGAGACTTCTGAGGCGTGTTGGAAGCCGGATTTGCTATTGGGAGGAATTTAGTGGGCCTCTGTGCACCTGACCACAGCCGATCACCAGGGGTTCTTGGGTGTGCAACAAAACTATCTTCTAGGGCTGCTGGGAACATTTTCTGAGATAACCCACAGAAAGCTTAGCACACACAAATTCTGGCGTGAACACTCATTAATGTCCCCATCTTTCTGACCAGGAAGATTAGATTGTACTGACTTAAATACCTATTAAATTAGATACATATTTCCCTGGCCTACAAGCCCTCTCCTTCCCACTTGCTCCATTGTCACATGAGTCCTATAATGTACCAGTCACGTGGTAAAAACACCATCTGAGATTGAGTGCATTATTCATTCTTACAAATCTCATTTTATTTTCAGCTAGTCACTTGCTCGTTGCATAGTTTCTCTCCCTTCATGCCTAATTTCTGTTGGGGACCTGGCCTCAGGCTCTGTCCTTGTTTAGACAGAGTTTGTAAGGCAGCTGAATGACTCAGTGCACTGCCATTTGCTTGACCTCAGTGAGGTATTTAATCTCCCTAAACCTTAGATTCTGAAATGCAGGCAGGCGTGGCACAACTAGTCAGGTCCAGACTTTGTGGGACTAAAAGCCCCATGAAGACTTGCTCCATACTCACATGCCAGGCAGCGCCCCGGGGAAGCAACCAGGGCGGGGGTGGGGGCGTTGCATGGAGAAGGGATGAGTCGAAATGGGAGGATGTACTTGGGCCCATGGGGACCAACCCACAAGAAGGCCCAGAGCAATGCCTTTTAGCATCAGGGTCTCAGTTTATCTAAGGACCAGGCTAACCCAAGAGTCTGGTTATTTGTTCAGAGTCCTGGGAAGGTGACAATGAGAGAGAAGCTAGAGGGATGATATCTCCCTCAAGCCTAAGGGCTCCCTTATCCCCCCGCCCCACTCAGAACCTTCTGCCATGGATGCGGCCTAGGCAGAGCTGCAGCTCTTTGGGAACCTCGATCATTGTCCTCAAAGGCCACTGCTGTCCTACCTTCCTCCTTGTTCTGTGGGAGGGAGTTGGCACAGATCCTGCTGAGTTGGCTGTCCTCTGAGGAACCACTCCCACTGCTCCAACGGAATTTCAGGAAAGATAAGGGCAGTTCCTTCTTGTGTGTGTGTGGGTGTTATTGTCCGGGCCCTTCCCTTTTGCATAAGCACATGTTGCTTAAAGAGCTCTGCAACGTGGCCTGCGTTTATTAAGTCCATGTCCTGGAGCAGGACAAATAAACGTAGATAGAACCAACTTTCAGGGTCTGTGGTTTTCCTTCTTCCCCCCGCTGCCCAGAATGTACTGTTAACACATTGTTTGACCAGTCATGAAAACACTCATGTTTTCAAGACCAAATATTGTTGACTGTAATGAGTTAACTCATGCTTGCACTTGCATTAGCTTTTGCTATAAAATTGCTGATCAACAATATGTTAAGAGTACATTTATCCGGTGTGGGACTTTCTAAAGCTACACCTGGACCCCAGGTGTGGAACCAAGCATGACTAGTGTGCTCACCTCCACAGGTGTGTGGGCAGGAGGAGCTCTTTCTCCTTCATTCTCAGATCCTACAGGGTTTGTGAAAACTTGGGCCTACTTGTCCACAGTTCAAGTTCTTCTTCCTCTGCCTTGAAAATGCCAGGCACAATTAGCACTCAATAAATATCAATAAACTTGTATCAAATCTACAAAAAAAGGTATTAAAAACTTCGGTGCCCTGACTTTGTCCCCATTCACCTAAAGAGGATTATAAATCCAGAGCATGCTACATGTTAGGTGTTCAACTGATAGATGTTGAATTAATCCTGCTCCAAGAATTATTCCCTCCATCCCTCGCATCTGAGAGCAATGCCAGTCAGCAACTTATGTCCCCTGTGGTCCTGAGAACAAAGGCTGTGACTCAGGAACACCGAGTCCCCATGGACAAGGATGTTGGCCTTTGTACAGGAGGGACCTGGCACTGGGCCTGGGAGAAGATTGGTTTGAGTGCCCAAGCCTGAAGGGTGCACATTCCCCCACAATAGACACACCACCCATGTTCACAAACAAGTACAAAACTTGTTTGTGCAAATGCATGAACAAAAATGCAATGATGTGTAAATCATATTGTTATTAGGAAATAGAACTTCATCTACAGAGTGACTTTTTCATGCATGGCCCTTGTACCTCCGAGCCTCTGTCTTGGCAGTTCAGAGAGGTTAAACAGTTTGTCCTAGATTGCACAGCTGGTAGAACAGAGATGCCTCATTGCCTTTCCCAAAGCCAGATATAGGCAAGAACAACTGAAAGCTTTCTCACCTGTTCACACTGAGAGCAGAAGTTACAGAAGCGGGAAGAGAGGACGACATGGTAATGTGTCCCCAAGCAAAAATGGCAGCTAAGTTTATCAGGACACATGGAACCTAGGCTAACCCCACACTAAAGGGGAGAGGGTTTTGCAGATGCTCATTTTAAGTCCAGATATTTAGCTCATACCAAGCACTTTTTATGTGCAGAGTGCTGGCTGGACCTTTTTCAGCCAAACACCCAACTGCCAGAAGCCAGAATGAGAGAGATGGAGAAGTTTGAGACTAATCAAGAAGGAAAGTTCAACTCAGTTTTCTTTGTGTTTTTTTAAAAATATTTTTTATTTATTATTTTTAGAGAGTGGGGAAGGGAGAGAGGCAGAGAAAGACAGAGACAGAAACAGAAATCAATGTATGGTTGCCTTTTTCACCTGCCTCCAGCTATGGACCTGGCTGGAGACCTGGCTTGCAACCTCATTATGTGCCCTGGCTGGGGAATCGAACCTGCAACTTTTGGGTTTGCAGGCCGGCACCTTATCCACTGAGCCACCAGCCAGGGCTAACTCAGTTTAATGAACATTTATCTCATACTTATTGTGGGCCAGGCTTGGTGCTAGACACTGGACACCTTAAAAGTAAGGCAGGGATGGTTGTCAGGGCAATAAGGGAGGTTGATGAAAGTCAAGGATAAAAAATCAAAATCTAAGGCCTGGGCATTTGTTCATCCCAACACAGCTCCACAGGCCTCCTGGTGTCATCAACCCAAACAGGTTCTGAGACCGAGCTCAAAACTTGCTCCAGAGCCCGGAGGCCCTGAGGTCTCCTACCCCTTCATGCATGATGGAGACAGATAAGGAGTGGTCAGAGCTCTTGGCCCACCATCTCCTCCAAAGGCTGGCTTGGCTGTATCAGCAGCCAGTGGGCACCATGTCTGTGCTCGTCTGTGAAGACAACACACCATCACTCTTCCTGCACCCTTCACTTTAGTGTAGAAGCTGCTCCTTCTAAAAGTATGCAGCCCCCACTCTGCTCCTGAGAGGGCAGGGGAGATTGTCAGCTGGGTGAAGCTTGGCCCCAACACATGGCACCCTTTCTCTGAGTTTGTTCTTCATTCTGGGCTCCCAAACTGCTCTCCCCTCTCCCCAACCCCTCACCCCCATGGCTTTTTCCACCCAGGTCTTCACACAATGTCCCAGGTCCTCAGCTGAGATGCCCAAATGGCTCATCTTTGGATCACTGGGTGGGATCTTTCCCTGTCTCAACCTAAAGACTGTTCCCAAAGGTTTCAGGTGGAGCTTGGAAATTTGTGTTTTAAGAGAGTGCCAGAGGGCCCCAGCCACCACCAGGCTGAGCCCTCCACTTTAGGATGTACTCCCCATGCTGGGCTTCTCAGGTGAGCCTGGTGCTAGGCTGCAGCTCTAGGGTGAAGTGTTTTTGAGAAATTTTGCCTATGAAATTCTCTTTTGGGGGAGAATTGTGATTATGGTAACATCTTAAAATATTGAGTAGACCTTGCCCTGGCTGAGTGGCTCAGTTGCTTGGAGCATCATCCCATGTACCAGAAGGTTGTGGGTTTGATCTCTCAGGGCACATACCTAGGTTATGGGCTTGATCCCCAGTCTGGGGAGGGGTGCGTATAGGAAGCAAGGGATTGATGTTTCTCTCTCTCTCTCTTTCTCTTCCTTTCTCTCTTAAATCAATAAACATGTGTTTGGATGAGGATTTAAAAAACAGATGGAATGGGCCTTGACAACAGATTTCCATAATTTAAAGAGGAACAAGGAAGCTCATTTGAGAAACAACTGAATTCACAATAGTTTTACTGGAACTGGTGTGGGAAGTTCTGCCCCAGACCTTTTCTTACTTCCCTTCTGTGCACCTATCCTTGGTATGGGCACCATGGGGTGAAAGGGAAGAAGTACTAGAGAAATGAGTTCTGGGGAATTTATTAGCTTGTTCATATATTCCCAGCTTCACTGAGAAAATAATTCTGTGATCCAGTGAAAATATTTGTTTCCACTAAGCTTTTGAACTATGGTCCTAATATTGGAAATGGCAGATCCTAAGATTGGTAGAGAAGAGATTTGGAGAAAGGTGGACTTTTGATAGCACAGAATTCATTAATTCAGTCAACCAACCATCAGCTCCCCAAAGTTGGCTGAGTGGCCACTGTGTGTAAAGAAACCTGGAAGACCCAGCCCCAAATCCCACCTCTGCAGGTGAGATCCCCAGTGTGGCTGTATTAGAAGTCAGGGCTCTTATTAGATGTGATGTTCAAAATTGAGGAGAGAGGGGCAAATCAGTCCTTAACACAGCTGAAGAGCAGGTTCAGCTTGGTGGCGATCTCTCTTTGCAGGTTCCATTTCACCTTAAATGGGTCCATTTTGAAGGGGCACCAAGGTAATTGTTATAGTGCCTAGAGTCAAACTGTCTGGCTTGAATTTAGGGCTTAGTGCTTATGTGCAGAAGTGGGTTACTTTACCCTTGTGTGCCTCAGTTTCATTACCTGTCAATGGGATTGTTGTATAGATTAAAAGATAATGAATACTAAATGCTTAGAAAAACACCTGCTATGTATTAAGTGTTAGCCATTATTACTACTAGCGTGTTATCAAATATGTGTAGAATTTATGAAGGTTTTGGCACCTTCTGTGCTGGTGGTCAGGCTGTAAAGGATGTATCCAGACAACAGGGTTCTGTGGAGAAAAACATAGCTGGTCTTGGGGTCACAAACTGAGGACTTGAGGTCTGGGCTGTGGGGGACTAGAGTCCTAGTTCCCTCAGTAGTGAGAGGCTCCATCATACATCAGCTCATCGCTCCCCCACCCACTCACGGCTGAGTCGCCACCCTGCTTCCTAGAATCACTTCCCAAAATAAACTACCTGCCCTCAGCCTTCAGCTTTGCTTTCTGGAACAAATCCAAGCTAATACAATACAGGCTTCCTGCGGAAAATTTGGAAGATAAGAAGACAAGACAGCAATCCTTAGCACCCAGGTATGTGTTGGTATATTTCTTACTAGTCTTTTTACTTAGAATATACATAACAGAATTGCTACATAGATGGTTTGGCATCTTACTTTTTTAAAGAAGTAAACCTTTATTGTAAACATTTATTACAAATGGTTTCTGATGACACCTTTTAATGGCTGTATGCAGCGTAATTTATTTAACCATTACCCCATTGTTGAAATTTTGATTTTAACACTTAAGTTAGTATAAACAACACAGAACAATATCATTATATATACTTTTGTCTTCATTTCTGATAATTTCCTAAGAATAGTTTCTTAGATTGAACTCACAACCTTTAGGAGTACAGAATGATGCCCAGATAAACTAAGCCACCCAGCTAGGGCAAAGGCCATTGATATTTTAGAATTACTATTAAAAAAGAAAGAAAGAAAGAAAGAAAGAAGGAAGGAAGGAAGGAAGGAAGGAAGGAAGGAAGGAAGGAAGGAAGGAAGGAAAGAAAGAAAGAAAGAAAGAAAGAAAGAAAGAAAGAAAGAAAGAAAGAAAGAAAGAAAGAAAGAAAGAAAGAAGGAAAGAAACTGTGCATAGTCTCACTTTCCACAGAACCAGGTACTTTTGTGTTATCGGGGTTCCTCTCTTTGACCTGACTTGCTGCCACCTTCTAGGACCTGAAGGAGGCATCTTTCCTTGGACTGGGGTGGATGCAGAAGTAAGGCACTGTCATCTACCATAGTGGGTGTCTGGTGTGGAATTCTGACCATGACCAGAGACACCATCTGGGGCAGCAGGCCCACAGGCTCACTTCTCATGGTGCTCTGGTCCCTTCCTTCTCCCCAGCCTTCCTTCCAGATGCATGGTTGGCCAGCAATATGACTATACTGCTCCAGTGGCTGGTCACTGCACTGCATGGGCAGTGCTCTGGTCGGCCTGTCTCCTATGTACTGGTGGTCACTTCCCCAGGGCTTTCTTCAGGGCAAAATTTGTGGGATGGCTTCTTAAGCCTTCTTCAAAAAGCTGTGCTGTTTTGAAATTTTGGGCCCTCTTGGCATGCATCATGTGATGTGCCTCAGTCTAATAATAATTTCATGTTTTCAGGCTGTCAATCAGAGGCCATCAACCCACCATCTTATTCCCAGGGTGGGAGTTAGCAGCATGGAAGCATGCTGAGCAGGCGTTCACCCTTGGTTTTTGGTTGTGGGGCTTCATGGACTGAGAAGGGACTCAAGGGAGGGCTCCAGGCTGTGTTGGGTGGTGCTCTGGGTTGCTGAGCCCCTGGCTCTCTACAACTCTCCTTCTGTAATGTCTCTGGCTGGTAGTGTTGTCATCTAGAAGACTCATAGGCCCAGGGCAGGGAGACTGAAGGCTTACAGGGAGAGGAATTTTGAGCTAGCGCTGGGACTGGACACTATAGTTCAGCCTGATTCCTGCTCTATTCAACGTTTCAGAACCTTCTTCCAGGCCTGGTTACTTAGGGAGGAAACCTGTTTGCTCTTAGACATAGAGGCAAGAAAACCCTTTTCCCACCCTTCATTTGATTATTCCATATTTCTAACCAAAAGACTCATTTCACAAGTGTCTGTAACACATTTGAGTGGAATGCTTTGGGACCCCGGTAACAGGCCACACCAGGAGGTGTCACGAGATAGCTCCCCAGGGCTTGGATATTGGGGCTCTATCCCTTCTCTACCACCTTGCCCCTCTCGGTAACAAGGACTTGACCTCTGGTTTGGAGCTTAAAGCTGTTCTGGGCTATTCAAAAAGGAACACAAGCAGGAATTTTGATCTCTGGAAAAGTTAAGCCATGGCTATGTCCATTCTACATCTTGTGGGGGTAACACACAAGGTGGCAAAGTGAGTGGACAGTGGGCAGTCTTTGCCAGGGGCACTGTGGACAGAGAGTGCTCCCTTAGTAGGAGGCAATCCTCTGCAGATCAGACTGTGAGCTGTGGGCATCAGCTCTGCTCCAGTGTGGCTTCCTGGCCTCCGACTATACCCTGGCAGCCCCCCGTGATGTTTCCTACTATAATCTCTGTCCCCTCAGGCAGTGAGCATTATCTAGTCCCCCCCAGACTGGGCAGCCAGGGTTTCCTCCAGAGTTTCCGGCCTATTGTTATGTGGCAAACCCTATGCCCAGTTCCTTCCGTGCCTTCCCCCTTGATTATCAAAGAGCCATTTCTCTTCTGAAGGTGACTCATCTCCTGGACTTAATCAAAAGTTTCAGCTAGTTTTCAAAACTGCTGTTTCTGAGTTTGGCATCAAGAGTCCTACTGGGCCCTGGCTGGTAGCATAGTGGATAAGGTGCCAACTTGCGAACCCAAAAATCACTGGTTCAATTCCTTAGCCAGGGCACATAATGAGGTTGCAAGCCAGGTCTCCAGCCAGGTCCATAGCTGGAAACAGGTGAAGGGCAACCATACATTGATGTCTCTCTCCCTTTCTCCCTTTCCCTCTCACTAGAAATAATAAATTAAAATAAAAAAAAAAATTAGAGTCCTACTGGGAAGGGAGAAAATGGACTGAAGGTAGTTCTTTCTCCTTGTATTCTCATATAAAAATATGAACCCTCTTTGAGGCAAAGTGGATGATTTTTAACTGATTAGGCTAAGAACCTGTACAGAAAGATGCAGGGAAGACAGAAAAGGATGGACAGTTCACCATCACATATTGTGAGAGGGGGTAACATCAAGAACAACCTATGTTATCATCTTGATGGCATACTCACTTCCCACCCCCTCCACAATTCAGGAGGTATTTTGACACCACTCAAGTTCACCTTTGGTACTATCCCTGATCATTTATTCTTTTTTTTGTACAAGGTATTGACATAATAAAGTCACAAAGTTACACAGATTGATTCTTTTTTTTTTTTTTTTTTGGCTTCTCCATTTCCTTTATTCTTCTTAACATGACCCTGTCTAGCCTATAACCACCAATGTGTACTTTTTTCCCCCTTTCATATCTAGACAATTCATCATTTAATTACTGCCTTCTGTCAGCATCTCAAAACATATTAATACAAAGTTTTCTTTTTGTTATTTCAAAATGCCTACATTAATTCATTTGTTTAAAGAATTACTCTTTTTACGTAATATGAATTGCAATATTACCAAACCCTTGCAAAAATACATTTATAAACATACATTATTTTTATACATATTTAAAGTACATACTGGACTTCAAAGAGTTATTACAAAAATTTTTAAATGTGCCAATAGCTTACATAATTATTACATGTTAAATGATAGTATTTTAGATATATTATAGCAAGATTAAAAAGTTTTTCTTCTTTAATACTGATTTTACTCTGGAATGCTATTTTTGTGAAATATATCACAGAAATGGTATATTGCAGAACTCACTTTTGTGAAAGTTGTCCTAGAGACAGTGCCAAACCCATAGTAAAAAAGGAATTTGATTTTTGAGTCAGATCCTTCCCCCTCCAATAATATAACTCAACTTTATTTTAAGCCGCTGGAACTACAACTTATTCTTTTTGGCATTTTCCATCTTAAATAGATTTATTTATCTATTTATTTAGGCTGTGCACAGGTCTTACTTCTTTCAATACCCTCTGTTTTTCCTTTACATGTGTTTTACAAGTTGAAGCCTTTAGAAATAATAGCACTTGCAGTGCTCATCCAGTCCCAGAGTAGAAATTATTATGTCTACTAAGTTGAGGTAAAAAAAAAAAAAATCCCTAGGATTTAAATAATGGTATTTTAGCTATTTTTTGAACTTGTGGTTGGCTTCCTGTGTGGTCCTAAACTAACCCCTGAACTATTTAAGAGTCTGTTGAGGTAGAGGTTAGGTATGTTCACATTTCAATAATAAAGTTTACTATAGCATTAATTCCTTTTTCCACGCATTCCCCAGTTTGGGGGCCTTTATAACTGGAAATGTGTATTTCCACAATCTATTTGAAAGGAATCTCATCTAATTTACATGCTAATATGAGAATATATATTGTCTATGTACACAAATCATATAGTTTAGTAGTTTGCAACTTACATCCATATTGGTCTTCATTCTCAGAATCTTTTCTAACCTAAAGATTGATTAATTTCATAACACACCCATGACCACTTGGTTGCTCTTTAAAACATAAATTGCTAACAAAATCTATATATTACACACCCACAAATAAGCACATATTTTGTAACAACAGTGAATAAGAAAAATAGCATGTCTTCTATGTAATATACATCCACATTTTCTTACTTTTTTCTTCTTCCTTAACTGCATTCAATTTTTCTGAGTTATTGTAAGTAACATGATTTTCCCATGCTGTGAAATAATCCAATCTAAGAAAACTTAACCTGCAGCAATACAGATATAATATACAAAATTATTTAGTAAAATCTATTTATAACAAGATCATTCTAAAGCATTCATAAGTTAAAGTTGGTTCTTATTCAACTTTGATTGGTGCATTTAATACATTTACCTTTAAGATTATTATTGATAGGTACTTATTCATTATCTATTTTTTCTTTTGTACTTGTGTTCCTTTCTATCTGTTTCTTCATCTTCTTAAAGCAGACCCTTTAGCATCTCTTGCAATGCTGGTTTGGTGGAGATGTATTCTTTTAGACTTCTTTTGTCTGGGAAACTCCTTATTTCACCTTCCATTTTGAATGACAGCCTTGCTGGGTAGAGTATTCTTGGTTGCAGGCCTTCATTTTTCATTGCTTGAAATATTTTTTGCCATTCCCTCTGGCTTGTGTTACTGTTGAGAAATCAGCTGATAATCTTATGGGAGCCCCCTTGTGGGTTATTAGCTGTTTCTCTCTTGCTGCTTTTAGGATTCTCTCTTTATCTTTGAAATTTGCCATTTTCATGATGATGTGTCTTGGAGTGGGCCTGTTTGGGTTCATCTTCCTTGGGACCCTCTGTGCTTCCTGAACTTGCATGCCATTTTTTCTCCTCAAGTTAGGGAAGTTTTCTGTCATTACTTTTTCAAAGAGGTTTTCCATCCCTTGCTCCTCCTATTCTCCTTCTGGTATCCCTATGATACAGATGTTATTACATTTCATGTTGTCCTGCAGCTCTCTTAAAACATCTTCATTCATTTTTAGTCTTTTTTTCATTTTGTTGCACTGCCTGGGAATTATTTTCTACATTGACCTCCAGCTTGATAAGCTGATCCTCTGCTTTCTCTCGCCTGCTTTTGATTGCATTCCCCATTTCCTCCTGGCTCTTATTGATGGTTTCTATGTCCTTTTTAATGCTTGTGTAGTTCTCAGTAAGTTCCTTGTAGCTTACCTGGAGTTCTTTGTAGTTCCCTTGGAGTTGTTTGTAGTTTTCTTTGAGCTCGATGAGCTCATTGAGCTTCTCTATCATCATTATTTTGAATTCCCTGTCTGATAGGGTGCTTGCCTCTATTTCATTTTGCACTCTTCCTGGGGATTCCTCCTTTCCAATTGCTAAGGCTTTATTTCTTTGTCCCCCCATTTTAGGTGGCTCTTGTTTGTTTCTGCTTCTTAAATTGGTCTGCTTTGACTTACTGTCTTAGTGGTGTGACCTTCTGTGGTGTAGAGCTGCACTTTGTTTATTTCCTGGATCTGTGTATGAAATTATTATCTGCTCCTCTGTCTGCATGCCCAGGGAGCATATATGTATATGAGGGGTGACCCTTCAAAAATGGAATTTATTGATAAAAAATTATGGATTTATCCTTACATGATTAAACTTCAGTCACCTTCAAAGTATTCTCCAACTGAGACCAATCTAAGAAGGAGAAACAAACAAGAAAAGTTACCTAAAATGGAGAGAAAAAGAAACAGTCCCCCCATTGAAAGGAAAGGAGGAATTCCCAGAAAGAGTATGAAATGAAATAGAGGCAAGCAAACTGTCAGATATGGAATTCAAAATAATGATAATAGAGAAGCTCAATGAGCTCAGTGAGCTCAAAGAAAACTATGAACAATTCCAAGGGAACTACAGGGAACTTACTGAGAACTACACCAGTATCAAAAAGGACATAGAAACTATCAATAAGAGCTAGGAAGAAATGAAGAATACAGTTTATGAATTGAAGAATATAGTAGAAGTAATCAAAAGCAGGTTGGAGAAAGCAGAGAATCAGATCAGCAACCTGGAGATCAATGTAGAAAAAAATTCCCAGACAGTTCAACAAAACAGAAAAAGAATGAAGAGGTTTTAAAAGAGCTTCAGGACAACATAAAATGTAATAATATCCATATCATAGGAATACCAGAAAGAGAAGAGGAGGAGAAGGAGATAGAAAACCTGTTTGAAAAGGTAATGACAGAGAACATCCCTAACTTAAGGAGAGAAAAAGTCATACAAGTGCCAGAAAGTCCCAAGAAATGTGAACCTAAAGAGGCCCACTCCAAGACACAACATAATTAAAATGGCAAATTTCAAAGTCCTCTCCATCTGATGCAATACACCTACTGAGATGTTTTTTTTTTTTTTTTTTTTTTTTCCCCACTGCTCAAAACAGTTTTTGAAATCATTGATTTTGATGCCTTATAGTGCTTCTGTTGATTTTTGTTTCACCTCTTCCAAAATGTTTCTCTTTGAAGTCTTTTTCCATCTGGGGAAACAAAAACAAAAGTCTCTTGGGGTGAGATCAGGTGAATAGGGAGTGTGGGGCCATGGGGTTCATGCCATTTTTGGTCAAGAACACTCAGTGCAGTATGGGTAGGGGTGCTCATAAATCACCCATCATGAAATGTGCAAATGCACTGAAAAAGTCTTTAAAAAAATCACCAAGGCTGAACTCAGCCTCTCACAACACCACCAGCTGTTACACTGATACAGACAGGTTCCTAGAACACTTATTTAGTGGGGAAAGCCAGTACTACAAGGGGCCTGTCTTCCAAAAGGTAGTTCTGCTTTTTTAAAGATACCCTTTGTATCTCTGTGAAATCACCATTTGATCAAAGTTTAAAATATTTCACTAATCATTTTAGATATGAGGTACAGACCTCATTATACCTGGCAAATGAGATTAGGAATGACCTCACCTTTGAAGAGAGATTTTTACCTCTCATGCCCATAACAAGGGTGTGGTTTTTCTATTTAGGCTCATTAACATAGCCATATAGTCATAAAACATGTGATAGCATTCATATCACAAAACAAAATGTCCACACATATCAGGAAAAAGTTAATACTGGTATTATTTAATTGGCTGAGTCTCTTAAAACTATTACTTAAGGAATACAATTGTTGAACAAGGTTGTATTTTCCCTTATCACTGGGTAAATATTTATGGAGAATTACTTTAACAAAATTTATTTACCTCTATACCTCCTGAATACTTTTTGGCTCACAAATATTTTAACATCCTGGGGAGTCAAATGCAGCATGTTTATTTTTCAGAAGATATAGCAAGGGTTGCAAAATGATCTTCATTCATGCTTGTCTTTGGTGGATTTATGGCTAGCTTTATTTTCAAGAAAAATCACTCACCAAAGCAGTTTGTGATCATGAGTGTGAGAAAAATCTTCAAAGTAGTTTATGTTATAGCTAAAATATAGTTTTTAAAAAAAGTGTATGGCTAATGGCCTTGCACTATACATTTTGTACTGGGCGGGGACCTGGAGCAGCTCCCATTTTATCATTGGAGGAGCTAATGCAAAGGCAAGTTACCTACTTTCTGCACCCAGGGAAGACTGCCGTCCTATCCAAAGCTCACTAGCCACAGAGTTGTCCTAGATACAAGCAAACAAACTGAAGGAACACTCATCAATGATGATAATGATGATGATTGGGGGTGGGGGGGGGGCGGGGCAGAGTTAAGCTCATCACCACTGTGACTAACAGAGATGATGAGTATAGCCCCTGCCTGGGGGACCATTCCTAAAAGAGAGTTATAGGGTGGGAAGGGTTGCCATGGTGATTGCTAGTCAACATTAATGAAAGAGAAGAAATTTGTTTAAAATAGAAACATGAGTCTTAAAAGGAGAAAGCATGGATATGGGAATAGGTGGAAAAGAAGGCAGTGGAAGTATTTTAGGGCCAGAGAGAGGGCTTATCACATAGTTATAGAAACTTGGCCTTTAAAATAACTGGCCATGAACAATAGCCAGTTAATAACCATCAAACAGAGTCAAGGTGAAATGGTGCCTCGAAGCTAGATGAGAAATTGGTGGGTATGTCCCCATCTTTTGTGTTAGGATCCTTTACAGTATTGTTCAGATTGACTCTGAAGGCATGTGTGCCCCTATCTTGTGGGTTTTCTGGAAATGTGACAGGAAAGCCCACCCCTGGGAAGTCAGTTCTCCTTATAGTTAAATTCTCATGACTGGAAGCCTTCCTGCTCCACTGCTTCTCAGGCCTGGGCCTCCTAACCTTCCAAATCATAGGAAATAAAAGGACCACAATCATTCCAGAGAAGAATGGATTCTCCTGGCCTTGTATTCCCTGCTCTTCAGCTTCTTCTCCAAGGGACTAAGTGAGAAACAGGTATGGGAGAAGGCACCCTATGGGTGCAGGCGCAGAAGTCCAGGGAGTGGGTGGTATGTCTCCAGGGGAGCATTGGTGAGATGGGGGTGGGGGAAGGGGGCTGACAGCCTAAGGGGTCACTCACCACTAAACAGCTGGAATCTGGTACTGCCTTAACCAATAGTGGCATTAGCATAGGGTCTCCTGGGTTAGACAAGGAAGTCCTGGGGCTCCTCTTGGGCATCAGAGTTGGTAACCCATGAATCTCACAGAAAGGCCATCATCTTTGAGGATAAACTATCAGAGGTGACAACTAACTCCTGGATCATGATAGGGATGGGGTCCCCTCAGAGTTCTCTGCTTTACCTTTTCCTAATCTGTCTGCACAAGTTAAGCTCCATTCATTCCTTGGAAAATGGTCTGAATCTCTGTAAGCTCACCCATTCTTGTCTTCATATCTAGAACCAAGTCTCTGACCCCAAGACACAAGGTTATCAGCCAACACCCCTATCAATCTTCCTCCCCCAGTACATCCACACTCCTTAGATGAGAACAGGAAGAGAGAGTTCAAGTCTTTGCCTATCACCTCCCAGGTGTCTCATCACAACTCATCCTAAAGGCAGGTTTGAACAGCTGACTCCACCCTAAGTCACACCTTCTCAGCAGGGAAATACTTCATTCCAAGGCTTCATGTCTACAGACAGACTCCTTAAACCTCTTTAATCTGTACTGAGGGTTCTATCCTTGAGACTTCATCCCTTCCCAAAGGCTCCACTGCCTAACACCAACACGTTGGTGGCTAGGCTTCAACACATGAGTTTTGGGAGGACATAGATATTAAGTCCATAGTAACAGGAAAGTATACCAGCAATTGCAGCACAAAATGACAAGGGCTGTTGCAGGTCACACCGTATCACCCACTAAGGAATAGCCTTAATACAGTGTAGGAGATCAGAGACCCTAAGGGAGGGTTGGCATTGGCAGGCACAGGGAAAGTGAAGAGTGGGTCCCAATTAGGCCAGAGCAAAGGCGCCTGTGGAAGAGAAGAGAAGCCAAGCCAAGAAGGATGGTGAGGAGGGTGAGAAGGGCTGCAGTGATGGAACTGAGTCTGTCGGGCCTGGAAAACTCTCTTTAGGAGCTTGAGACAATAGGCTGACACTGATGATTTGCAAGCAGGTTGGGATCTAAACTGTCCTGCCATTTAGACAGGTCGTTTTGCTGCCTGCATGTGAGAACACAATGCAGGTATCAAGACTGGTACAAGGAGATCTATTGTAGTGCTCTTGTTGATAAGTGACTGTAGACTGGATTATGGTAGCCACACCCCTGATAGGAGACCCCCTGGTCCACCCTGGGTGTGGGTCAGACTCAGTCTGAATTTAATGCTGTCTCCTCCCTATGTTTCTTTCTTTCTTTGTTTTGTTTTGTTTTTAAAGATCATATTCATTATTTTTAGAAAGAAGGGCAGGGAGGGAAGAAGAAATGGAGAGAAACATCAATGTATGGTTGCCTTTCACCTGCCTCCAGCTAGGTACCTGGCTGGAGACCTGGTTTGCAACCTGATTATGTGCCCTAGTGGGAATTGAATCAGCAACCTTTGGGTTTGCAGGCTGGCGCCAATCCACTGAGCCACACCAGCCAGGTCTCTATGTTTCTTTTAGCCTCTGTAAGAAGGATGGAGACAACCTGGACCCAGCTCTTCAGATGATGTTGATGCAAAAGTGGCTCACATCTCTGAAACTCCATCAGAAACCAAGGGGAAGGTACCTTCTGAGCTCAATGTGGAGTCACAGAGAGCACCCAAGAGGTGCAGGGCAGAGAGGGCTCTAACCAGATGAGGTGGTGGGCTGCTGACTGCTGAGGCTCTCACAGATGGCAGAGGGGGTGGGTGAGATGGTGGAGACTGAGGCCTCCAAGCTGATGGGCTGCCTCACTGTCTGGGACTACTTCATTCTCAGAGGCACACAAACTTCTTCCAACCCTGAGGATACCCCAAGACCAGCCCCAGCTTTCTTGAGAGCCATCCTGCCATATGTATGGAAGAGGCCAGGCCTGGACTATAGAAAGCTATGGAATTAAGATGCTTTGGCTTCCCCAGGGGGCCTGGAATTACTTCAAAATTGAGTCATCAGATGACCCTTTGGCTCCTCCATCTGAAAGTGCACACTTAAAAAGCCCAAGAGAGAGCCCCTATGACACCATTTTCACCATTTTCTCAACATTCCATCTCAACACCCTCTGCAGTCTGTTATTTTGGCATTGCACTCGGTGGCTACCTCCAAGATGTCATTCCTCTGGGTTATTTCAATGACCTCATTGTTGATGTCAGCATTTCACTGACCCAGAAGTGGCTTGAATGTTGACACTCCAACCTGCATCTAGACCTAGGGCAGTGGCATTGATGAAGCTGCTGTAACGCTGGGCCTACGGGACACTCTAGGTAGGTCTTCTGGGTTTAGGGTTTGGGACGCATCAACTCACTGGCTTCAATCCAGCTATGTCTGGTCAGGAACACACAGCCAGCCAAGGCCTGCTTGTTTTTAGCTAACAGGGTGCCAGAGATTATGTGAAGAAATTCAATCAAAAAAAGAAGTTCCAAAATTTTCTTACATTTTATAACTTTTGCTTTTTTGTTGGAAGGTTTTATTTGCTTATTTTTAAATGAATTTTTTCAATTATAATTTATATTTAATATTATTTTCTATTAGTTTCAGGTGTACAGCATAGTGGTTAGACAATCACATACTTTGCAAAGTGTTCCTCCTGAAATTTCCAGTACCGAACTGGGGCCATACAGAATTGTTAAAGTATTATTGACTGTGTTTCCTATGCTGTAGTTGGAAGGTTTTACACATGTGTAAAAGTGAACAAAGCCTCTGTATACCACTTTTGCATTCCATCACCAGCAACAGTCTACTCATAGCCATCCTTATTTCATCTCTAGTCCCCTTATCCACGCATGCTATTTTTAAGCAAATCTAAATAACACACCATTCCATTCTTTACGATTTCATTATGGAACTCTGATCAAAGCTTCTTATTAGAATTGCTAGGTAGGAAGAAAATTAAGTGATTTAAATTACTCTTGTGTCAATTAAAGTTTGAAAAGAAGAGGGAAAACAGACATTGACAATTCATGTTGAAGACTGTTACATAAATAAGGGGGCTGACTGGTGGCAGGGTGGTCTCTGTTGAGGCTGAGTTGAGGTGGGACCTCAAAGGTCTCATCCACTTCTTTCTGGCTGTTGAGATAAGGAATTCACATTGCGGGTACAATGAGGAGGAGTTCTGCTTATTGGTTCCTTGGGCAGAAATGAAGTCGACCCTGGTCATATAATTAATTGTCTTTTGAGCTCCATGTTAGAGTTTCAGGCACAAGCTTAAGCAGCTGATTCATGAAGGCTGTGTGTGACTCTGACAGTGGGGGCAGGCATTATGTATTGGCACCAAAGTGGACCCACAGATCTGTGCTCCGGAAACACTGAGAGGCAATAGCCTGTGCCCTTGGTTAACCCTCAAGAGGGATGCCCAGCAGCAGCAGCTGTGGTATGATGATCCAAGGGCTGTTCTTCAAGCAGAAGTTGGCGAAGAGCTTCCAGAACAAGACAATCAAGGTACAGCAGAAACTGCTGCTGGTGGAAGCTGATGAACTAGTTAAAGAGGGCATATATGACCCTAAGAGCATTACATCATTCTGAGACAGGGCTGTGTCAGTCTGGCTGCTTTCCAGCCTTGAGAGCTAGGTGTGGTGAAAATGGACCTGGTTCGGAGATAAAACCAGGAGGATGATTAGAGCCAGAGCACAGGGTGGTGGCCTGGGCTGGGAGCAAGGAGGAACAGTGTAGGCGATCATGACCTTGGGAGAGGAGGGCAGGAGAATCAGGAAGTGAACTCTCAAGCTGTATGCCTGGGTCTGACCACTTACTCTGCCACTGGGGCTATTAACCTTGGGGAGCTTCCTTTCTGCACCTGTTTCCTCATCTGTGACATGGAAGGCTCTCCCCATAGAATGTTTGTGAAACTGAAGGATTCAATTATGCAAAATGCTTAAAGCAACACCCCACACATGTTAAGCACTTAGGCAATGCTAGGTATTGTTCTTGTGACTTTTATTAATATTATCAATATTGGCAAATAAGGATGATAAGAAGAGGGAACATTGTCCACTGAGTAAAGTCTAGCACCTTAAACACCTGCTCAAATGCCCACCTGTTGTGAGTCACCTGACACTTCCTAATAGACTCAGCTACTGTTTCCAATGCATTCTGGTACCCTTTTCCTGTCTCTTTTCCTAGGAACCTCCTCTCCACCCATAGGAGCTCCAGTCCTCACTTTGAATCCTTTCTCAAGGGCGTTCTCAGACTCCATCTTCACTACAAAGCACAAAATCCCGTCTCTCAACTTCCATGGCCTCTGCTTTCATGGCTGATGTGACTGTGCCACTCATGCCTTTGAGAACCGTGCTAACTACAGCATAGGGCTCGAAGTCCGGAAGACACAAACTCAGTTTATTTAATCCAACAAACATTAAGTGGTGGCAGCCATGTGCTGAGCCCTTGGCTGGGCATTGGGGATTCAGAAGATTAAGATGCAACGGGATATGAATGTCCAGTTGAGAAAGCAATGTGTCAACAGATATAATGTCAGGTAAATGAGATATGAACCAAGATCTCTAGAAACCCATAGGAGTGAATAAACTCTTAATTTTCACACTTTCTTCAGGGCATACTGTCACAGATTAGCAGATGTTCAATAAGCAGTTTGCATAAAGGAGAGCACTAGCACAACAGAGACTTTTATCTGACTCTGCAGACTACCAGACACCACAACCCTTGGTGAACCTCTTCCTGCAGAATTTCTAGGGCAACTGGAGTTCTGAGAGGGGTCTGCTTGCATTCTTCTCCCCAGGTCTGGGCCAGGGCCAGCCAGGTGATGGGAAAGGATGTGCTGAAGATGTTGGGACTGTGGAACATGGCCTGAAATTTGCCTGTTCCACCCCCATCTCACATCTACCCCTTCTGGTGGGAAGGCAGATGGTGGTCATCTTCACTGGAGGAGCCTCACTTACACTCACTGGATACATCCTGCAGCCTCTTCCTGGGGCACCCACCCTGATGATCCCTCTCATTGAGAGCCACTCACTGCGTGTGGTGTTTGGGACAGGAAGGCAAGCCAGCAGAGTGCAAGCAGATGGCTCAGAATCCTGGCCTTTACAAGAAAGCAGTCCTGCCTGGTCATGTCTAAGGAAGAGTAAAGGTCATGGTTACAATGCTTAGTAACCAGCTTCTCCCCTAGAACTTTTAAACCGTAGTCACTGCTAAACATTTCCTCTGTAGATGTCTTCTTCACTTGTCTCTCCGTCACCTTGATCCCTGCCTGTCTCTCCAAGTCTGAGTTTCCACAACTTAATAACGGTGGCACTTAATTTGCTATGCTGCATGGGGCCTTAGGGTTTTATTTTTTATAGATAATAGTAATAACCCACCTTTACAGAGAACTTGCATGTGCCAGGCCCCTTGTTAACCTCTTCATCTAACCTTTGCAACAAAGCTCTGAGGCAAGAACTGTTGTAATCCCCATTTCTCAGATGAGGAAATTGGAGTTGCAGGAGTTCAGTGACTGGCCCTGTGTGATGCAGCCATTGTAAGTGGCAGAGTTGGACTTTGTCCCCATTCAGGCTTGGGTTGGTAAACCACTTGTCACCCCCGGAAAGTGCAGCATTAGCTCCTTGAGAACCAAAGTTAGGCTTTAGTTTTCTGCGATTTCCAGTGAACAGTCATTGGTAGATTGCTTGACCTACAAGGCTATTGTAAGTAAAATAGAATGTTTCTTTTAAGGCACTCAAACCCCTTAGAAGGTTATTTCCAACCTGTTTCCAAAGAAACACTGTGCAAGAACAATCTATTATTCCCAGCCTTGTG
The DNA here is from genome assembly GCA_004026585.1 of Noctilio leporinus. Classification (NCBI taxonomy): domain Eukaryota; kingdom Metazoa; phylum Chordata; class Mammalia; order Chiroptera; family Noctilionidae; genus Noctilio; species Noctilio leporinus. Next base: position 29,978 of record PVIW01012767.1, read on the forward strand.
GTCATTCCCTGCCCCCAGCACCCTGGCTGACCTTTTCCTATCATGCATGCCATCTGGAAACAAAGCCAAGTGCTGAGAGCAAGAGGCCAAGACTCAGATGTATTTCAGACAAGAACCTGAGTGACTGAGTCACAGTTCTGCAAAGAACACTGCCTCTAATTTTAGATGAATCCTGACTTAGCCCCTTAAGCGCTGCCAGCTAGTTTTGGTTCTGTGTCACTGTTTAAAGTTTAAATATTCTTTGCATTTTTCCTCCAAGGCTGCAGTTAAATCAGAAACTGGCTGAAAAGATATGTTATTCACGCATGTGCATGCCTCCTGATTAGGCCTCACTGACTGTGACTTTCTGAAGCCACCCGGAAGGTGTCCTGTATATATAGCGAGAGTGTGCATGTGAAAGCTCTTTCAATAATGATTTCAAGGTGCTAAGAGAAGACTTGACTTTGTTTAGATATTCTGTTTCTTCCTGGTTTCCTTCCTGGGAGGACGCTTGGCTCCTCTCT
>PVIW01012768.1:0-30473 GCA_004026585.1 Noctilio leporinus
GGAGAGGAGAGGAGAGGAGAGGAGAGGAGAGGAGAAAAGAAAAGAAAAGCCCTCCCTTTAAAACCCTCATCTCTTGGGAAGAAGAGAGTCACTTCCTTGTCAGCAATGGAGCTGCCAGGGGGTGGCCCATTCCTACATCTTGAGAGCATACTTCCCTTTATAAATCATGCTAACTGCACTTCACTTTGTTCATTAAGAGACACACTTTCTTTAATAAACCCCGAATGGTACACATAACCTTGTGGGTGTAATTAGCCCGATTTATTGTTCGGGACTACCAAGAACCAGGACCTGTATCCTGGCAAGCCAGCCCGGAGTTCATCTTCTGTAGAAGTGTTGAAGCAGTCACAAAAATTCTGGCTAGGAGCAGCTTCTGTCTCCTCTGTCTTGTCAAGTTCAATCCATTTCCCAATTCCTTGGGTCCCCCAGGTCCTTGAAGAGAGACTGCCACTTCGTTGCAGGCGAGGGTGGGGCTGCTAGGAGCCGCAAAGGCACTTGTGTGGGCTGCCCTAGTGGAGCGTGGGGGTTTGAATGATACGTTTCCTGCCAGGCTCACAGCGATGCCCGCTGCAGAGGCATCCTGTGAAACAGCAATTCTCCCAGCAAGGGCTACGTTGGACTCTCAAAGGAGTCACTGGAAGCAACTCCCAGAGGTATCTGCCCACTATGCCCCAGCCTCGCACTACCAGCCTTTCTTATAAACCCACAACTCTGTTAAATTGTGTTTCTCCTGCAAAATTTTGGTTAATCTACTTGCATCTTTTTCCTTCCTGATGAATCTGCATACATGGAGAGTGTTGCCTTTGTTTGGGGGCTGAGCAGAGATTTACAGATGGAGGGCCCTGTTTGTAAATATTACCCCGGAGTAAGTGAGGCAGTATCCACCCTCTCCTAATCATCACTGCTGGAGGTACCCCTGGACAGAGGCTGTTGATAAACAACTCTTAGCCCTCTGCTCTCAGAGGTGGCCCCAGCTCACACTAGTTCACCACATCAAGTCTAAGATATTAAAATTAGTTACCCAATTCCTTTAAGCCATCTATAGTTACCCTACTAGAATCCTGGTCCAACCTTCCATAATTGACCATAAATATGAGCAGGACTCCTTTTATTTAAACCTCCTGAGTCTTTCTGAGGACCTTTAAGACTCAGGTCAGGATTGTGAAATACCTGGAAAGAATAGATAAGGTAGAACATTCCTATCCCCTTTGCACTCAGGAAGAACAAAGAAGAGTGGTGTGGGATAGCCCCCTTCCCCCTGGTATTTTACAGGACAGGCTTGCCTCTCTTTATAAATACCTTCTGTATTTTAATCCAATAGATCTCCAAGACCGGAGTGACCCAGAGCCACATAGGGGGTGAATATTTCACCACAGTAGGGGCCTAGCTCATTGGTTGAACAATATTATATTGGCCCCCAGTCATGGTAGATGTACCAAATGACTGTGCCATCCCCTCTCTCCAACTCCTCACTGGGGGCAAGCTTGTAAAAGCTTTGTGATCTGCAGCAAGGATGCAGCTTAATGGAAGCTGTCCCCTTTGCCAGTAGCACAGGGGACACTAGTGGTCCATGGCAGGCTTAGCTCTAAAGTCTTTCACTGCTCAGTGCCTCTGAGATAATAGGGTCACCAGAGATGGCTGGCAGCTTAGTGGTGGGAAAACGGGGGACACCCTGTAACCGCTAGGAGATTCCTTGGTCAACAAAGGGGGGTGCCTCCAGGAATCCCAGGAGTTCTATTCTTTGTTTCTTTTCCTAGATATGCCACAGACCAGATGGGAAATATACCCCCTATACTCCCAGGATCGCCACTGGGATGCATTCTTAGGAACTGGGGTAAGTTTGATCCTGAAAATCTCAAGAAGAAGAGGCTAATATTCTTTTGTAACATAGCCTGGCCTCAGTATAGGTTAGGAGATGGGGAAATTTGGCCCCAAAATGGGAGCTACAGTTCCAATACCATACTCCAATTAGACCTATTCTGTCAGAGGCTAGATAAGTGGTCAGAGGTTCACTATGTGCAAGCCTTTATGGCAGTATATTGTATTCCATCTGTTTATTCTGTGTGGAAAGAAACATCTATTCTGGGCCTACCAATGATATTATAGATGACTTCTTTCTAAGTTCCCCTCCTGTCTCTCAGAGGGAGGCAGGTGCAGAAGGGTCTACTCAGGTACACATGACTTACTCAATAGCTGACCTGCAGCAGGATAAGGAAAGGCTGGAAAAATTCTCAGAGGACCATTCATGCTTTGCTAGTAATTTCCACATCTTAACTCCTGCCTTTGATGTAGCCCAGAGAGACCTTTATGTACTTAATCCTGATGGCAGGTTGCTCTCCAGAAGAAAAGCAACAAATTTGGGAAGAGACCCAAAAACATACAGACCCATTATATACTGAAGACCCAGATAATGAAGACCCGCTGAGGCCATCCCAGGTCATGGCCCTGATGGGGACTGTAATACACTGGGAAGGAACAGAAGTAAATACATTATGGTACAGTGCTTATTGGTTAGAATAAGGAGCTGTATCAAAAATCCAGTGAATTATGGTCAATTTAAAGAAATAACACAAGGAAAGGGAGAGAATCCTGCACTCCTCCGCAACAAACTAGTGGAGGTGTTTCAGAAATACATGTAACCTGGTGTGTGTAATCAGTCAAATTAATTGTTTGGAACTATCCAATATAAATGGAATAGGAAGATTTCTCAGACTAAATATTACCCTCCCAAAGAGGCCTTGTCTGATCATCTTATTTAAAAGAGGCTTCCTATATTGTTCACTGCTCCATCCCAGGGCCTAGGACAATGTCTGGCCAGTAAGTGATATTGAACAAATACATGTTGAATGAGAAGATGAAAAATACATATAGAGGAGGGAGGGAGGGAGAGAGAGGGAGAAAGAGATAAACATTTCTTAGGTCAGAAAACCAGCAGAGAAGCAAAATGAAATATCTAAATGGGACTTGAACTATGCACAGGAAATATTATTTGGATTAGTAAAAAGCATATTATACATGATCGACTTGCTCTGCTGACAGTTTTTAAGAGAGCTGAGGATGTGATGAAAGGTTAGCTTTACGTATGAAGGAAACCATTGTTAGATAGAATTTCAAGACAAATTTATTAAAGTGATAAAATTAAATTATATAATTGTACCCAGTGAATGCAATTTCAACTAAAAAAAAACTATATAGGACCCTGAGGTTGGGAGAAATGAAGCCCCTCTTACCTCTTAAAAGAAAATCATCCCAACAGCATTTGTTTAGTTAGTGTCTCCTGTGAGCTACATGGTATTTAGCTCTAATCTTAATAGGCAATTATCATTACTTTCAATTTACAGATTAAAAAAGAAGCTCAAAATGACCTAAGGTCCCTCAGCTAAGGGCAGCATGAGGTTGAAATCCAAAACTGCCTAATGTAAAGCATTTCTGGCTGCCTTCCTTTATGAAATATAGAAGTTTACTGCCTCTATGGAATATAAAGAGTTTTCTTCCAAACATATAAACTACCTTATGAAATATCAAAAGTCTAAAAACTTTATCAAAGCCTTATACATAGTATTATTGAAAAGCTGCTTCCCAAATGAAATGTTTTTATTTAATCCTGTTTTCCAGTGGACTTCTGTTATGACATTGAAAGCACATTTCCATAGAAAAATCAAGCCTCTGGCATAATAGAAACATTCTTACTCAAACAGAACTCTTTTAAAAAATCAAGTGCCAGATAAAGTTAAAGTATAATGATAAAATATTCATGTAAACAGAGTCTCCCAATTCAAACAAAACACAGAAATTACATTTATGCTTTCATAATGGTTCAATGGTCCATAAAAAGAAAACAAAGAACAGAAGTTCACTGCCTTAAAACTTGGTCTTCTATGAAATCCTCTCACAGAAATTCCACATGTAGCACTTGGTGGCTGACACAGCTTTGTTTCAAAGCACGCAAAGGAGCTGCTGGCTTCTAGAAATAAACAAGTAGAGCTGGGCCACAGTGGGAAGGAGACAAAAAAATCCCAAGGCTGAATTCCAAAATAAGTTGAAAAAGTGCTAATGAGGAAATTGATTTCTAGAAACACATAGCCAAGAGCATCTGAAATGTAACTCCTAGGAGTCCTCAGGCAACATGCCTAGTGTGTTCTTTATTTTATAAATTTGGAGTCAGTGTATTCTATTACCCACCGGCAAGTGAAAGCTTCCACCTTTTAATGCAAAAGAGAGGTCTGGAAAGGTCTAGAAATTTGTCCAATGTAGCACAGCCAGTTAGAAAGAGAGCTTTTTGAGCCATTCTGTTAGAGAATCTCTTGATAAGATTTACTTTTTCAAATTAAAAACTATTCAACTAGCCTAACTAACCACAGTAGATGATATTAACAAATTAGCAAATTATTCTTTAATAAGCATTTTAAATCAAATTGTTAAAGTGAAACATTAATAAAAATAACATTTTGAAAAAAATTGGAATTTTTTGGAATGAAGATGTTTAGTGAATGTACAGATAAACAAATTGCACATACAATTAAGATTCAACAGCAAAATTTAGAACAATGAACATTATACCCAGATTAGGATGAAAGACTGTGGAGAATTCAGAACAGCAAGGATATTATAAGCAAAATATTTCTTTAACAGAAACGTGCCAATTGGCACAGGATACACAGGGACGAATTTGGAGTGGAAAATAAGAAAGGATCAAAGTGCCATGGAAAATAGGAGCCAACTAAAAGGAACTAAGATGAATTGATGCAGCATAACACGTTTCCCTGCCTTGGCTGCTCCGCCCGACCAGTCGAATGGGGTTCTGTCAATGGACATGTCCAGCAAGGGTTCAAGAAAAAACACACTTCTATAGCTTTTGCCAAGCTACATTTTAAAAAGTAATAATTTTTTTTTTTCGAAAACCACTCTGACAATACCCTGGGGGGATGGAAGGCTCCAAGAGTCAAGAAAGCACAGAGCTGAGGTTTCTGCTTCAACCTTCTTTCCTTTTGCTATGTTCCCTGCTCAGTCCAGATGCAGAGATACAGCCAGGAGATCTCAGAGTAAACTAATATGCTTTACACTATGTTCTTCAAATTTTGAAAGGTTTTTTAAAATACCATTGGCAGTATTACTTTTATTTTTATTTTATCATTTGAAATTTCACGTTGGACTTTAACATAAGGCCATTTTCCATTTCTCTTGCCAGCAGCAGAACTTGGTCAGCTGCCACTCAGTGTGAGATAGTTCCACACTATCTCTCCTTGAGACAGGATAGTAAAAAGCTACAAAAAATTCCTTGACAGTGGAATAGGGAAACTGAGGCAGAGAGCTGAACACAATGGCCAAGGAATTTACAGCCAGGTGCAGGTGGCCCCCAGGCTGGAAGGCCCCAAGAGCCAGGCAAAGGGCAAAACTAGGGAAACAAGAGCATCACCCCCAGGGTAACCTCTCCTCCTCTGGCCTTTCCTCCCTGGAGATGACATCTAATCCTGGGTTGTGTTTCAGCTCCAGGCCCAGAAAAGCGGCAAAACCAGGTGCTATCAGCACCAGGTGCAGTGACCAAAGACCCCCTACCCTGTCACTGACCAATCAGTGGAGACCATGACCCTGAAAGGACACACCTGAGAGCTGATGAATATTCTACTGAAGTGCGCTGCCCCTGAGACCTGCCCTAAGATTCCTGCCTGCAAGAGAGGTAAGAGCCTCACGACAAAGGACCCAGCAGGCTCTCTCTCCCTCTGGGGAGTAGCAAGCACCGTTCCTTTCATCTTCTCCCACTTAGGGCACCTAAACACTTAAGACAGTAAGCACCTGGCAGTTTGTTCCAGGCTAATCTCTTGAACCTGTCCCTAAGGGCCCCCTTTTCTCTGACTCCCCAGTGAATCAAGGGAGCCCAGCCTAGGCTCTCCTCCTATCTCTTCTATGCTAAGCCCTTTCTTGTTTTACTGTCTCCAGCTTTATTAAATGTATCCTCATAGTCACCTGGACTTATGCTGTGAAATCTTTCCTTCAAGAAGTCAAAAACTCACATACTACAGGTGGTCCTAGGCAGACCCACTCAGGGCCAGGCCACTATGTAGTAACATCCTACTATCTCTAACGTGACCCAACTTTGATGAGAGGAAAGAATTTCTGGCCTTTCATTACAACAACTTGGGGAAAACTCTCTTCCAGGCCTATGAAGTTTCTCATCCTCACTGAACCTCACGTGGTAGGTCAGTGTCCAGACCATAGGGTGAGTAGCAGAATGTTGGACACACAGAAAGCTTCTTGGAAGGTCAAATTAATAGCAGAGTACTACATCTGCTGATAAGTTTATCAGACTGGGACTCCACGCTGCCCAGGCATGGCTTCCTGTGCCCCTGGGTGGGTGACCAATGAGATGGAGGGATGTGCTGCAAACACAGCAGCACTGCACACTTGGGGCCCAGCACCACCACTCACTTGCCTGTGGATGTGAGGGAGTTCATCTCATGGAGCCCAAACTGCAACATTTTCAATTTGGTAGGCTGTTTGTTCGGAAAGTGTCTATGAAAAAATTCTTTGTAAACTATAATGTGACTCGTAGAGATTAGTTATTAATGGTATCAAGCAAAATCATTTCCTTTCTGAGTACACACACGGGTACATATCAATGCATATGTGCACACACACAAATGCATGTATGTGATACAGAGGCAATCATTTCAATTAATTCACTTTCAATATATTTTTACTTCTTTAGCTCATGTAGCTTAAACATATTTTCATATGACTGATATGTTCCATCAGTCTGGTAAGATGCGAAATTAGTTTGTCTTTGATGAAGCTAATTGAGGCATTTCCTCACTGGGGCTTTATAGACACCCTCATGGATTTCCCACCATTTCCAGTGACTGGTCACAGAGTTACTCAAGGTAAGTGGAAGAGCAATATTTGGGGTTTAAGCAAATTCCTTAATGCTGCAATATCCATTTATAAAGGAAATTTAACATAAAAGGGCAAATATGATATGATTCCATTTATATAAGGTACCTAGAATAGTTCGATTCATAGAAACAGAGAGTAAATTAGTGGTTACCAGAGGCTGGGCAAAGGAGAGGAGGAATTATTATTTAAGGAATACAGAGTTTCAGTTTGGGATGATGAAAAATCTCTGGAGATGGATGGTGATGATATTGTACAGCACTGTGACTATTTTAATGCCATTGAACTGCACACTTAAAATGGTTTAAATGGTAAACTTTATGTTATGTATATTTTACCATAATAAAAGAAAAAGAAAAAATTTATTTCAAATATTTGGTCATTTTACATTAAGTAATTAATTTAGTTGAGGTTTTTGAGAAATTGTTAAATGCACAGAACTAAAAGATATATATTAATTTCTGTCATGTCATAGAGGAAAGGAAAATAATTATTGATGAAAAATTTTTATTCCATGTTTACTCCTGGATTGTCATACAGCCAAGGTGAATTACAGAGATAAAGATCAATTCACATTCATCAAATTATCTTTACAAAAAAAATGACATTGCTACATTTAAGTGCACTCTATCAGTACCCTCTGTATAATGGAGTTTCCAGTACTATAAAACCCATAGAGAAGAAATAAATGAAACAAGATGGTACCTGGGGAAGGGGGTAACCTATACTACACTGCTTATATTCAAGATAAATATATGTGCAAAAAAACAGTAGGCTGAATCTATTGAAGAAAAGAGATTTTTTAAAATAGCTATAAGGAAGTAAATATGAAGCAAATTGCAAAACATATACAGAAAATGATTACCTTCTTATCACCATCACTGGAAATGAGAAGATATATAAAACACACAAGGCGCCCTTTCTCCTATTTGAAGAGCTATGGCAATTGAACTGAGTTAACATTAATACAGTCAATTTCAAAGCAGGATTTGGTGAAATCATAGGTGTGATATTTGGACTGGCAAGGGGAAAAAAATTTAATTCAGATTAAGTCAATTTTATAAAAAGGAGTCACTCGCTGTGGAGCAGTAAAGATCTGAGGCTATAAAGCACATTAAAAGTTTATTTGGCATCTTAAAGGATTTGAATCCAGGAGACTCAAATTCAGGGGAACACCTGAAACCTGCTTCAGAGAAGACAAAGAAAGCTTATAAGGGCAAAAACCACAACTATATAAATAAATAAACTATCCTGTTGGCTACCTAACCTGGTGTGGTTGGTTAAAAGTTCAAAAAGGACTGGTCAGGTCCCTGCTGGTGAGACTGAGGTAAGCAAGTCCCAGGGACTGCTTCTAGGGCAAACATGGAAGCCCAAGACTTGACACCTCACTTAGGTCCTCAGCTCTCCTAGAAGAATGGTGGCTGGTGAAAAAGAATTGGTTTCTTTCCAGGAGAAGTGTGCAGATGGTCTGGTTGCCGTGGTGAGAAGGTAGTAATGTCCAGGATGTAGTTTCATGGTTGGTTCAAAAGCTCAAAAGTTCATGGGTGGGATGAGTGTAAAGCAAACTTCTTCATGGCCCCCCAGCTCCATTTTAGTTTTTCGTTTCTTTCTCTTTTAGTTTGTTTTTGTTTTCTGGCACAACTGACTATTATGGCACGTTCCATTCACACACTATGTTCTTAAAAACAGACCCATTCCCAACCTGCCAGTCATCACAATAGAGTGAAATATAGGAACTCTCCAACACCCTCACTAAAAGAAAATAAAAATGTCAGATTGTTAGCTTTTTCAAAACAAAAACTCTGATTTTATAATAGCATAATGTTGATATAAGTTGTTTATTTCACTGCCTTGAAGCCTATTCTTTTTAATAAACAATACCTGTTCCAAATAACTCCAATTTTTTTCTCTCCAAACTGGGCAATAGGTTGTGAATTTTTTCATCCAGCCCCTTGAGAACCTTTGCTCAAGTCTGAAGAAAGTGTTGGCATCACAGGAGCAACAAATGGTATCTTTGAGCCCTGGAAGTGCCTTGAAGCCACAGATTCAGAGGCACCAGCCTCAGAAGACTGAGTGTTTCAGGGCCTTCTCCTGGGGTAGATGCATCTCCTTCCCCTCTTCTCAACATGTAATGTATGTCTTTCTGCAGTTAAAATATGTTTGCCTTGTTTCCTTTTATTTTTGCTCTACAAACATGGCAGCTTGGTCTCAAAGGAACAAAATTCCATTTCTTTCCTAATTTGCTTCCCCCAGTTTCCATTTTTTCCACTTTGTTATTGAGGTAGCTACATCAATTCTAGTCCTTTAGCTGCTTTTCTTGTTTGTTATCTTACACTAGGAATTGGATTTATTGATCCAGTGACTACCTAAAGAGCCAGACCAAAAAAAGGCAAAAGTTTTATTGATTTTTTTTTAATTTTAATGTCATATACTAGAGATGGCTTTTACTTCCACTGAGAATGTAAAATTCAAAAACCATTTCATTTTCTTATCTTACCAGAATAACATTAAATCTGAGATATTTTCCATATATTTATTTTATTTTCTCAATTGATGATCATTTCTCTTGGTCAAAATGGGATCCACATTGCTATGTTCTATCTAAGATACACACACCCTCATGTACACAAGCACAAAACACACTATTATTTACACATGCACTACACACCCATCTTGGTCTGACTCCTTGTTACCCTCTCAGGAAATTCTAGCAAGACATTCCCCTTAATGTAACTCTAGTAACTTATACCTAACAAAAGGGAAAGTACTGATGTAAATAAATACACCTTGGCAAAGTGTGATGAACTCACATATGTGACATTCTCAATCATAAATAACCATATTCTGTTTTGGCATTTTTTGCTGAACTGTACAAGTAAAAGCAGACACAATATACAAAAGCCTAAAGGAATAAGAACATTTGGCTCATGTAAAAAGTAAACAGATTTTTTGAATATGATTTTTTAAAGAAATAACCTGCAGTGTGAGAAATGAATGGAAAGAAACACAATTATTATTGCATTTTCTTTTTTAAAATCCTGAAAACCAGCCATATGTTCTACATTATGAATATGCAGATGGTCTCAATGTAGTTATTTTTTCTCTAATTAAAACCATCAGGGTAAAATAATGCAGTTGTGTAAGAAGCTGATTCAGCTGGGTCTCTTTCTTCCCTTCCCCAAAAATGCACCAAAGCCTCTACATATTTATATAATTTGGAGATCCTTGCTGGTAAAGAAAAAAGAGAGATGAGCACAGCAGTAGGAAGGGTAGCTTTATTCTTGCATACTTTGTGGCAAATTGTGTACTTTATGAAGAAAGTGCCTTTCACAGATGGATTTGTCTTCAATATTGTTGTAAGGAACCCACCTTTGGCATTTTGTAAGCAGTAAATTATCTGCATTCAGCACCCTTGCTGTGTGTGTCCTTGATCTAACAATGATGTTGAAATCAAATGTATCAAATTAACCTGCTGGCCTGCCTGCATGTCGCCTTAATGACAGCTCTAAGCTGAGCGTGTCAGCTGGGCCTGGCTGGATTTTTTAAGACAGAGGTTTGACATTCTGCTATAAGGTGCTTTACACTCCTCTTTGAGGAAAATCAGGGTGAATGATGGGTGACATGTCTATAAGCTATTACTGTGCTTGTTCTTCATCTATCAACTCCAAATAATTCTGCTCCAGGCGTTCTCTCTCTCCCCTATACAGTTTCTATACCTTTGGCCCTTCAGCAGCCATAGATCTATATGATTTTGAAAGGTGTTGGTAGGGAAGGCAGCCCTGTAAGTGGAGAATAACCTTATTTAAAGTAAGCTTAAGTTTAAAGTCACATAGTCTCCTTACTCGACATCACCATTCTGATGAAATGCTTTTCCCTTAACCACACATATGTTGAGAAATGTAGTACTCAGTCTCCATCAAAGCAGTGGATAAACAAACAAAATGTGCAGGAAAGGAATGTGTGGTGAAGCTGCTATAAAGTGCTATCACAGGACTGACTTTTCTTGAATCCACCAGACCTATATAGCTGAAGTCCTCATTGCTACAGCTTTGACTGAGAAACAGGATGGGGGTCATGGAACAGCTCAATGAGGGAGGGGCAGGATGAGAAATACCTACTTGCTCAACTGGAGGGTGGCCTTCATTATTGGAATTTGAATTCTTAAATGCAAATATTTTTATTTACAACAAATTTAACAAAATAAATTTCGCAAAATAAATTTAACAAAATTTATTTAACCTTGGCATGGCCCAAGTTTCCAGCAGCAGCCAATCAGCACCTACTGACCAGCACCCTGGCTTAGAAGTCTGTATGGCAGCCTCACAGGTCCCTTCTCTGAACTCAGAGACACCAGCACCAGGTGGCATCCACATTTCAGAGGTCCTCTCTCCAAGATTTTTTGTTTAATAATATTTTGTTTCCTCACCTATTGGTGGGACCAATAATATAATCTTCAGGGTCCAGTGAAAAACAAAAACATGGGTCCCCTTGTTAAAAATTTACAAAGAATTTCAAGAGGATGACAACAAAGTATTAGACCAAGCACAGGCCTTTCTACATGTGGGATCCTGTGCCAATGCAGGGGTCACACATATATGAAGCCAGTCTCACTGACATGGACTACATCTTTGATACATTAATGTTCATTTTTGGCATTTTTAGTTCATGAGTATCAAGTTAGCAATTCTTCCCATTAAATTCTCTGTTAAAATAACTAGTGCAGCTTCTGTCTTGAGCCTGGTTCCTAAGATCCTGTGCTTCTGTGTCTTGTGATAGAATGATGAGACCATGTCTCCACGGTGACAAGTAGGCCTCTCTTTGGTATTCTCCCTTAACAAGAAAGAGAACTCACAATTCAAATTCTAACCCTCATCTTGCAGTTCTGAAGATCAACGTTCAGAAGTCCATAGTTCGAATCATCCTGACATTATTTCATTCATGTCTGTTTTCTAGCAGTATACCAATGTTCTGAACATTCACTCAAATATGGTAGTGCATAGTCCTGAGTTCATCCACCCACAAGTAACCCACCTATTCATGGTATTAGTTCACTAACAATTAATGTAAATTGAAAAGAAAACTAATAAAAATACCTAAAAGTTTAAACTCCTCAAAGTCCTTGGCAAGTTGAAAGTCAAATCATGCAGTACTCAGCATTACCTTCAATAATCATTTCCCAATCTGATAAAACATTGCATCTGCCTCTCTCACCTCTTTTAGAAGCAGAAAGAGAAATTTCTTTGGGCAGCAGAGACTAACAGAAGGGCAATCAACTATTAACTTGAGCTCTCTCATGGAGAGAGCTCTTTAGTCAAGTATTCTCAACTGAAGACACTGCAGAATGGAGCATCATCAAGTCTTAGTTATTAAAAATAAAACTTATTTTACTCTGCAATGGGAGAGAAAAGCATCAAACACTTATGCCACAACTATTGTATGACTGAGTGCTATTATATAACATTATCCCAAAGTGTCAGTTAGCTTAAATATTTGATACCACTATACAGCTACTATTTGTTGAACACTTATTATGTATCAGGTCCTAGACTAGATATTTTAACATAGATTTTCTTATAGAATCCCATAACAACTCCAAAATTGGTATAATTATGCCAGCATTACTTAGGAAGGAATGGAGGCTCAGCTTGGTTAAAAAGCAATCATGTGGTCATACTTAATAGTAACTATAGGTAACATAACAACAGATTTTTTTTATTGTAAAAACAAAACGAAATTTTCCCCGATGTTTTTATATCACTTCCAGAGCCATTGTTATCAAATTATTCTCTGGGAGCAATTGGTTTATCTTTTTAAATGAAACTTAGTAGATCACTAAGATATGCTCTTAAAGGTGCTATCATGCAAAGATAAGTAGAGATCACCTAGTACATCATGTTGTTTAATCAGCCTCTAACCCTTCAAGAACTTCTGCGGTCACACACACAGAAGAAAGCACTAGAGACCTCCACGAATGCATTTAATCATTTTGAGTCAAATCTACCTCTAAATGACAGCACACTTCATATAATATCTAAAAAAAATCAGCTCATAAATCAGATATTTTTATGCAGCTGGCTATCTGATATTATGTAGACAGGATGCCTAAATATTTATGTGGGTTCTTTGCTTTTTATTTAGGTATTTGGCATGAGTCTATATTTTTCCATACAACTATTTGCCAGGCTCCTTAGTCATGCCATGATATTTATGGCTCAGAAAATAAGAACAAAATTTACATATCAACCCTTTTTACTCTTGTCCCATTTTCTTTTTCTTCTTCATCTTCTTCTTCTTTTTCTTTGCTTACTACAGCTCCTATGAATGATCTGTAATTTTGTTTCTGTAGATGATATTAAAAATAAAGGTAAACAAATGGTTTAGAATTTTCATCTATGAATAAAGATGAAAAACATAACTAGAAAGTTTTGGTGGATGCTGAATTATCTGACTAAGGCAGGCAGTAGGAAGTCTACTCAAGAGGAAGGCATATGGCAGCTTTATTTCTGCAGATTCTTAAATCTGAAAATCCATTTAAAAGTCAAAGTGGAAAAACTATGTGTCCAATCAAGCACAGTGAGCACAATTTGGAGCCTTTCTCTACTAAACTCGTACACTTTAGAAATGTAAAGAGGGTAAGGAAAAAATCTGCAGAGTTTCAAAACTCAAGGAAAATGGCTATATGAAGGTTAGTCTTATTATGTAGACTGATGGCAAGCAAAGGCATCATTATAACCATCTCAGAGTTTGCAGGAGGCCTTGTTCCTCAAAGAGCTGTAAATAATAACAGTCAAATGGAACTCAATATTGGCTGAGTCAGCCAACACTTCTCCCTCATCATTAACCCATTAATTATATGTATGTATTTGCACTTCTTTAACAGCAACAAACATCTCACTCAAGAATGGCTTTTCAAGATATAAGTAAATATTTAATACATAAAATAAACTGATACCTTCATGGTTTCTAGGAGAACTAAGTCAGGAAAACATGATATTTAAAGAAACGTTTTAGATGTAAAAAAATAAACATTTTTTTCTAATCATGAAATTATATATGTATATCAACTGATATACAATGCTCCAAAAATCTGGGGTGCATATAAACCTGGGAAGAATTTAATAGAGAATCACATGGGATCCTGAGAAGCCAGTGCACCAAGTAGGTGACTTGTTGACTTGTCAACAGGACTTTAGAGACAACCCAGGAACAAACTGGAAGAAATTGTGTCCTTAGCTAAGAAAGTGGGACTTTTCCCAAAGGCTAGATAGAAAAGTTATAAGAGCATCCAATTACTTTTTGAAAATGAGAAACATCTAAACAAAAGCAGTAACTATAACTGTGGTGTTCTTTCTTCACTCGTTCCACATTATTTTTGAGCGATAAAAACAGATTCCTACTACATGATGTAATAAACCCAGAGTCAGTAGAACCAAGTCATAGCTATAATTACTTAAATTATTTACAACATGACCTTGGGCCCATCAACCCACAGCTCCTCTGGGCCAGCTTCCTTAGCAGTAAGCCACGCAGCTACATTTGCAGGAATGGTCCTGCTGAATCTCTGCAGTTCTGTGTGCCCTAAGGGAGGCTAAAAAAGGCAGAGGCCTCACCACCCCTGCTGGCACAGGAAAGCTCTACTCTACATACCAATCTTCTGCAAAACTTTCTGTTGGAGAAAAATGTTCTATAGCTTAAAAAAAAAAACACTTGAGAGGTATCTAACTGTATCGTCTACCTCTAAGCTTCCTTTAGCTTTTACATGTTATCAATCTTCGGTATCTCTATCTGTATAATTTAAGGATGCAGTTTTCATCAATATCCACAAATGGATATTATGTGTATGTAGAACCCATATATCTACATATGTCTATATGCTTTCATGAATATATTTCATAAAGACTGACATGGGTTCTGGTCCTGTTTTTTGTCCAATGGGTTTTGTGACACATTGTCTCATATTTGTTCATGGACATACAGGTAGGCAGATAAACACCCTATATAATGTGGAGCCTGAAGAGTGGTATAAAATAACTGGAGTCAAGTAGAACCCTATGAAAGAGAAGCTTCTGGCTTACACGTTGTCTCAAAAATTCTCAATACCCTGCAAAATGCAGATGGATATCCAGGTCACTGAGTGCCAAATTTGCCAAATCCTCAGTCCTGCTCCGTTAATCCTCAGCGTCTCAGGGAGCACGGTCCATAGCAAGTTGCCTAGTCAGTACAGGGCCAGCATACAGTGAGTGAATTGTAAACATTAACTGACACGGATGAATATTTCCGCTTGACTTCCTGAGCATTTTAGTTACTTGGGCAAGGTCTAAAGGGGAAATAGTTGGGTCCTCTAAATATAAAGGATAGAGTGACTTGAGTCAAGTAGCAGAAGTGAAGATCTTTTTTCCCAGCAGCTAACACAGCCCACCTGAATCTGTTTTTCTTTAGAAGTGTTGAGGGCTCCATACATTTGTGCATCCCCTCTTCCCAGTGCAAAACCCAACGAGGCTACGGCTCACTTGCTTAGAATTGTTCTCTGCCTGCTTTCAGGGAGGAAATATGGCCAGTTTATCTGTGCCCGTGTTTTAAGATTTTACTTGAAACTTGTAGCATAGCCAGGAAGGGATTAACCAGGCTAAGAGAGCATCATGTGAGAGGTTCCTGCAGCCGGTTCTGCCCACCCAGGAGACACCAAAATTTTAATTGTAATACCAGCAGGGTGCTAATAAAATCTGAGAATTCTCTTTATCTAGGACTTACTGAGGTTGAAAAGAGTAAACCAAAACTAGAATTAAATATTTTTTCATTATACAGTTAACTTAGGCATAAATGCATTCAAAAATTACAAAGGATGCACAGAGGGGATTCTGGTACAAATTAGTTCCACATTATGCGTTGGTGAAAATCCTTTGTTAAATATGACCGAGAGAATGGTTTTGACTGTAATTTGGTCTAAATTTGTCTTTACCTTGTATTATTTCATCTTACTAATCTATGCAACTTTATCTAATATGTTCTACAACACTCTGCTGTGGAATAGGGTGTGTTCTAGTAATATCCGTATTACTAGGTGTAGCCTCTGCATTTGCTAAAAGTTCAGATTTTAATAGCAATTTGCTAAAACTTAAAATTTTATAGTAATATCTTAAGCAGTCGTATTGTTAAGAGACTCTGCTGAATTCCAGTATACAAGCCATGTTGTAGCCTATTTTTCCTAGGAACGGTGTGTGTAGGTTTGTTTAGAGCATACTCAACATCTGCAGTTTTATCTCCCATCTAGGCCCTGCTTGCTTCCTCTGTGTTCTTGCTGATTAACATTACTGCCACCCTGAGGTGGTGGTGAGAATTACTTGTTTTGATAACATTTTCGATGTCAAGGCATACTTTTTAAAAAGTAGATTCTCCTCTCTAGCAGAAGCATTAAAACCACACGTGTTCTATTGTGATGTTATTAAATCTCACTGTCTAGAAGCTCT
This sequence comes from Noctilio leporinus, assembly GCA_004026585.1. Classification (NCBI taxonomy): domain Eukaryota; kingdom Metazoa; phylum Chordata; class Mammalia; order Chiroptera; family Noctilionidae; genus Noctilio; species Noctilio leporinus. Next base: position 16,356 of record PVIW01012768.1, read on the forward strand.
GATTTAACATAGACAACCCCTGAGCTCCTGACTCCATAAACAATTGCCTCCTTAATATTCCAGAAGGATTTTTAAAAGAAACTCAAAACTGTGTTTCAAATAAAAATTCTTGAATTCTACCTCATTTCTCAAGACTGGATTCTCTCTCAGTCCTTCACTATCTCAGTGAGATGAAGCAAATATTTAAACAGTGACTACAGAGCAGAAATAGCGGTGAGGGCAGACATGGCCCACATCTTTGAACAACCACATCAATAGTGCAAGTAAAATATAAAACAACTATCAGTCAGAAAGCCATCAGAAATCAAATTGAAGTCTGACAACTATAGAATTAAAGAAACCACATCTATCCAGATGGGTAAGAGGGGTGAAGACAAAAACGGGAGGGAGGGTCCCACACCCCTGTGTGATGGATAAAAATTCTGGAGGGTTATCTCAGGAGTGAGGAGTCCCACCCACACACCACCCCTTGGCCCCTTAGCCCAAGCGCCAGTGCCAGGAAGATAAGTCCCCACAACTTCTAGCTGCAAAAACAAGCGGGGACCGAGTCAGTGGGAAAAACTGCTGAAGCCCCAAGCAGTTTCTCTCCAAGAACCCACATACAGACTCACCTGCTCAGACTCCTTCCCTCTGAGGTCTGGCACTGGGGTGGCAGCTTGAGGGGCACCAGTGATGTACAGGGAGAAACTGAAGTGTCTGGCATCAGGGAAAGTGGAGGACATTGATTATTTTCTGGGCCTTTCCCCAACAGAGCCAGTGGGCTGGTGCTGTGTCTGAGACGTCATCAACCTGGCTACACTGTTTGACCCACCTTGATGATCCCTCGAGACTCCACCCTACCCAATTTACTGGCCCACTCAGGCTGCTTTTCCGTATGAAAGGCTTGTCTTGGCTCCTGCTTCACAGTTTCCTAAATCCTCTCAAACAAGCCACAGCTGCCTCAGTGAGTCCCAGGCCCACCACTAGCAGCAGCCAGCCAGCCTAGATTCACAATTTGGTTTCACCTGGGAATCTCTAAACCCAGCATAAGTAGCGGCATCTCAGATTGCTTTCTAGCTTAGGCAGGGTGGTCCCCCTCTGAACACAGGTGGGGGCTGACCTTGGCCTGCACCATCTGGGAAACCCCAGGGCCAGCACACCTAGTGGACAGCTGCACACCACCCTGCCCCTGGACAGCTGATCTTCCACAGAGGGCAGAGGGCTATGGACATTGGTCACAACCAGTTCTTGCCTGACTGGCCTGAGTGAGTATCTTCCATTGATTTGCCAACAGCAACCAACTACAAGAGGAGGGTGTACTCAGTCCACACGAAGGGTGCACCTTAAGTTTAGTTAAACAAAATGGGAATAACTAACCTATCAGTTCAGGATAACTTCAAAATACTAATAATCAGGATGCTCAGATATATGATTGAGTACAGCCACAAAATAAAGGAAGAAGTGAAGGTTACACAAAATAGAATAAAGAAAAATGTACATGGAACCAAAATTGATGGGAAGGAAGCTGGGATTCAAATCAATGATTTAAAACAAAAGGAATAAATATTCGCCCAGAACAGAGAGAAGAAACAAGAATTGAAAAATGAGGAGAGGATTAGGGACCTCTGGGGACAACTTTAAATGTGCCAATATCCAAATCATATGGGCGCCAGAAGGACAAGAGGAACAGCAAGAAGTTGAAAATTTATCTGAAAAAACAATGAAAGAAAACTTCCCTAATCTGGTGAAGGAAATAGACATACAAATCCAGGAAGCACAGAGGGACCCAAACAAGCTAGATCCACCAAGACACATCATAATTAAAATGCCAAAGTTTAACGGAAAAAGAGAATCTTAAAAGCAGCAAGAGAAAAAAGAAAGTTACCTACAAAGGAGTTCCCATAAGACCATAAGACTGTCAGCTGATTGCTCAAAAGAAATGCAGTCAAGAAGGGACTGGTGAGAAGTATTCAAAGTGGTGAAAAGTAAGGTCCTACAACCAAGATAACTATCTAGCAAAGCTATCCTTTAGAATGGAAGGGCAGATAAAGTGCTTCCCAGACAAGGTAAAGCTAAAGGAGTTCATCATCACCAAGGCCTTATTATATGAAATGTTAAAGGGATTTAAGAATAAGAAGATCAAAACTATGAACATTAAAATAACAAACTCACAACTATGAACAACTTATCTAAAAAACTAAAACAAACTAAGCAAACAATGAGAGTAGGAACAGAATCATAGGTATGGGGATCATTTGGAGGGTTATCAACTGGAAGGGGGAGAAGGGATAATGGGGGAAATGGTGCAGTGACCCAGAAGTATAATTGGTAAGAACAAAATAGACAGGGGGATATTAAGGATAGTATAGGAAAGAATGAAACCAAAGAACTGACATACACGACCCATGGACATGAACTAAAGGTTGAGGCTGACTGCTGGAGGGAATGGGGTGTGGGCGGAGGGGGGAACAGGGGGAAAATTGGGACAACTTTAACAGCATAATCAAGCATACTTTAAAAAACAGTGACTACAGTAACAATGTTCAGAGTCATCCAACTTGCTTTCCTTTCCTATTTTCACATCTATTAACAAGAATCATAGACACGACCTTCAAAATGCTTTCCACCCAAGATGCTAATGTGAAAGACCCATGGATATGGACAAGGAGATGGGGAATGACTGTGGGAGAGGGGAGGGGAGTACAGGGGAGAGCAATGGGGGAAAATGAAAGAATTATACTACAGCGACAAATTATAATACAACAATTAGTAAAACAAACAACAAATTAATAAAAGAAATATTTTACACCTATTCCCTTTTCTCCATGTGCACAGCCACCATCCCAGTTTTAACCATCACCTCTGGCCAGCACTGTTCTCTGGCCTCAATGCTCCCCCTTATTCCTGCAGCGGCACCTACTACAGACCATCTTTATTAAAACAGAGTGATGTTTATAAAATAGGACTCAGACCACTTGACTCCCCTGTGGAAAACTTTTACTGCTGTGCTTAGAATAGGTGGCAGCACTCACCATTATATATAAAACATGGCCCTGTCCCTATTTCCTCCCCTTGCTTACCTCTTTCCCAAGCTCCACGCGGAACAAGCTCCTCCTCCCCCTGCCATAGACCTCTGGATAGGCGGTGCCCTCTCCTTCTTCAGGTCTCAATTCTTTCCCTGCCAGGCTGTCTGAGTAGCCACACTTCTCCTTGAACCTGGTCAGACTTTATTACATTACTTTAGTTATTTCCCCCATTGTTTTTTTGTTTGTTTGTTTGTTTGTTTGTTTTTTACCATTGTCTGATTTGAAATATTTATTTATTGGTTTATAGCCTGTCATTCACATTAAAATAAAAGCTCTAGGAAGACAGAAACTCCTCTGGTTGGTGTATGATTCTATCCCAGCCCATGGCCCTGCAAGGCATTGTGGAGACCTCACTAAGTATCTGATGACATTGGGTGGCCATTAGATTGAGACACTGGTTCTGTCACTTACTGTATCATCTCTGTAAAGTTACTTAATTTACATTTGCCTCAGTTTCCACATCTATAAATCAAGATGACAATGGTGGAGATTAATTCAAATAAAACCTATAAAGCAATTAGAAAAGTAGTAGTAAAGTATTTATTATTGGAAGAGTAACTGATTCACATTCTTTTATCTAAATTCTATTATCAAATAATAACTATCAGGAACGTGAAATTTTAAATAAGTCTTCTGAAGATCATGCTTTAACCTTACAAGGGAGAGCACAATATTTCTGGCAAAAAGAAACACAATTCAAGTCCAGAAGTACACATTTACAACTATGCATCCTTGGTCTTTAATCACTCAGCCTTCACTGTTTCATCTGTCAAATAGTAATATAAAGATATCTAGCTCACAGAGCTGGATGAGATTCATAACAACCATTATAAAAGCACATAGCCTTCATAAAGCCTAGCAGGAAGCTGGGATCTCAGGGAGTTGGGATATCAGGGAGTTGGGGTGTCTTCCTTTCTACTCAATTACTTGAATCCCTTCTAGGCAAGATACTAGAAAAGGTCTAGATACTGAAGACACCTGGGGACATGGAGCATAAAACAGAGCCTTGCTCTCAATGAGTCCAGATGGAAGAAAGATGACCCAGTAAACAAAGTGAGCAACATACTGGTGGCAAGCGAGGCAGGCAAGCAGAGTTGCAGAGGTTGCTGGTGTGAGGGCAATTATTAACTCCATCTGCAGTGGGTGAGAGGGATAGTTTGTGGGGAGGGCCTCCTGATCTCATCTCCTCTGACCCAGAGATGGTCTTGTGGTCGGGACTGCTTCCAGGAGATCAGAAGAACTCTGAAACTAATCTAGAGTGTTGGCTCCGTTGGAGGTACACCTAAGCTGGCCTTGACGCACTGAAACCTCAGAGGAACTCAAACCCTGTGTATTATATTCCAATTTGTAAGCTAATCCAGAGCCACCTATGCTTCTTGGAAGTCCTCTAAATTGAAGAAATAGAGCCAGACTAAACCACTACGCTTTCATGGAATGCCTATTACCCTTGCAATCACCTCTTATCTGCCTGCGGAAATTTTATACTTTATTTCAGGCCAAGGCCAAATCTGCTCTCCTCCAAGAATCCTTCCAGTCCTCAGCCAGTCACACCCTGCCCTTGATGCATTTTTTAAGTCACAAATTCCATCAACTGTTTTCTTGTGTTCTTGTACTAATTATTTATGCTGTCACATGTTTCTTACATTTGACAATAGGAGCCATTATAAATAAATATGTCCTTTTCAAAATTTTATTCTGCTTTGTTTTTGATGTGTTGCATAGACTTGATGCTCTATCTTTAATACCAGACTCATATTCTAAAAATAAGGTCTTAAAATGGAACAGACCTAGTATAAACATTTACAAGAAAGGAAAAAAGTAGGTAGAACACAGGTATAGCCTACAGTATAATTAAATAACCTAGGTAAGGCTATCTGATTGACTTTAGCACCATAATCTACCTAAAATTCTTTCAAAAGAGTACTCATCTGACTAGAAATTCATTCCATTCAAAAAATCAAATATCACTTGATAAAATATCAGGGGGTGTTTAAAATAGAAACCTATTTTTAAAATACTTATATGAGGTATTTTAAAAAATAAGCCAGATGCTAAGAATACATAAGAAATGAATAGATGAAACATCTGCCCTTTATTAGCTAAATAACCTTGGGAAGAACCTCCCTCAACTCTTGGACCCTCAGAGTCCTTACTACAAAATAGGGATAATGAAATTTTTATTTTAGTTGTAAGGAAATAGATAAGGTATCTGTGAAAGTGCCTGGAGTAGTAGAAATTCAAATTTAGTCCTCTACTTCCCTCCCCTCTAACATCTACCTGTTTTATCACTCATTACTCATTACCCAATAAATATTTTTTGCATACTTGATACAGGCCAAATGCTATGAGCACAGCAGTGAATAAGAAAGAATGGTTTCTATCTTCATAGTGGGAAAAAAGTTACTTAGCAAACAGTAGCTCAATTAAATAATCACTGCTGTGACATGTGCAATAAAAGAACTAAAAGTACCAAAACAGTAAACAGGGATAGCCTACCCTTGTTTTGGGAGGAATGGTTAGAAAAAGACTTCGAGAATAGGGATGTATGCATGTGGGGAAAGGCTTTGGGGTACTGGTTGTCCAGCCATGATTTTGCTCAAGATTAACAGAGCTTAAGCATGGGGCAAATATGTTCAGAGGCAGGGACATGAGAACAGATAAGGGAAGTCTCTAAATTACAAGTAGAAGATGAGATATGGTTGTAGGGCATTATCCCATGGCAGTTTCCTACTAACCTTCAGATTACAATAGGAAGCTACTAAGATGCAATCATATTTTTTTAAGTTTTCTAGTTGACGATTTATTTTATCTTTTTAAAAATTTTATTGTTTGTTGTATATTTATCCCTTCCCCCCACTGCTCTCCCTTGCCCCACCCTTCCCATCCTGTCTCTCACAGTCAATTCCACATGTTGTCCATGTCCACAGTTCATAAAAATATAGAATGCTTCACAAATTTGCATATTATTCTCATGCAGGGGCCATGCTAACCTTCTCTGTGTTGTTCCAGTTTTAGTATATGTGCTGCTGAAGTGAGCACGCAATCATATTTTTGAAATGTAAATTGATGCTTTATTCCTCTAAAAATGTCCCCATTGTCCCTCCTCTAATTCCTGCCTCCCTCAACCTCACCTCAACCACTACAAAGCCTTCACTCCTTGCCTTAGGGGAAGGATATTTCATAGCAACAACAAAAGCAAAGAACAAGAAATATATTCCTAGATATTGTTTCCAAAGGCAAAGTCTTCAGGAACAGAAATGCCTCTTGACACAAATGGATGTTTAAGAGGAAGGGATTTAAGGAATGTTGGTCTTCCCAAACCAGGGACATTAAGGGAGCTAGAATTCCTCACTATACCCTTGCCTCTACCTCAAGCCCAGAAAATATCCCCCTCAGGGACAGAGGAAGAGAGCTGGTGACAAATGATAAGGGTATAATCATTGATGAGTCTAGAGGAGGCTATGCCTCTGAAATATGGCTAAACCCAAGAAACTTACAAAACCCCAAAAGCAGAAGAACAAATGCTCTCCTTTTGGAGCCTCAAGGAAGCAGCAAGACCCTGGGAAGGCGTAACAGTGGAATAGTATAACAGTAGGGAATTGTAACCCACCCCACCATTCTCTTAACTTTGTTTCCATAAGTTCTGACTCTGATCAATATGTAGTTTTTAGATGCATATCATGTCTGTATAAGAATCCTAGGAACTAACTTCAGAAGATACAGACCTTGACCTTCAAGCATCCCAATTCTGGGAGATTTGCTAATCTCCAACTGTGGATCAAGGATGACATCAAGCCAAGATGAGGTGAATCCAGGATGACTAACTAACCCAGAATGGCACACACTGGACCATCACTTGCCCTAGCAGAACAGACTCGGCTCATCTGCACAAAGAGGCCTTTGCAACCTGTCCCTTGATCTCTTTGTTCTGATTCCCTCTCCCTTCTTATAAACAGCCACAGCCTACACTGAGATGGGGAGATGGCTTTGAGACATGAGTCCCCCATCTTCCAGATGATCGGCACCTGCCTCTCAAGTATTACTTTTGTAGCAGTAGGGCAGCTGCACTGCATTTGGTTTTAGTTTCTGGTGACTCCAGATGGAGCTCTATGGACCCCAGTAAGGCCGAAACGGCCCAGGTTGGGGCGCCAGCTGCTTGTGACAGGCAGACCCTGTAGCAGGGATGGCTGCAATTTCCTAGCAATTGCTGAGATTAATTCTTGATCTCAGGAACTCTTCCTGCTCTCCTTCTCATGGTCTCAGCTGATTTAAACGCTTTGCTGGTGAAAGGAAATGAGTTTTGGGTGGACTGAGAAGCTTAGCTGTGTAAGGCCCTGGTGTGCTCAACCAGGAGTCCCTGGCCCTCTATTTGGGTTTTTTGAACCATTTGGGATTCTGTAGGAATGAATAGGTGCCACTTGGTGGTAGGCATCGTTCAGTGACAAGAAAATAAACTCGGTTCCTCAGGGTGGGATTTGGTTGGAGCAATCATTTAGTTTGGGTTTGGGTATTGTTTGCTTTTTTGTTGCATACTGCTTTTTAATTGTGTATTGGTTTTATTCCTCTGTTCTTGAGAGGGAAAATGTCTGTTTCTGTTTGAGACCACTTGTTTATCTTGCCTGTGTGAAGTGAAACTTTGGTTAGAGTTTGTTGCCTGCTTTCTTATCTTTTGGAGACCAGGTTTGATCTTTGAGGGTTTAGTTTGAGAGTATTCATCTGTTTTGAACTTTGTCTTTGCTTTAGATGTTGTTCTTGTTTCTGTTTTGAAAATGGTTTGGTCTCAATCTTGAATTGTTTTATCTGGTAAATGGAATAAAATCTCGAATGTGCAAGCTTTCATATTGTTACATCATAAACATTCTACTCAGAAGGGATTCAAGTCATTGGTTTAAAGAGGGAAAATATACCACTCCCCTCTCAGACAGCAAAACTCAGAAAGAAATAGAAAAGGACAAAAATTGGCATTTTAAAACTCAAGTGGCTCAAGCCATTCCACCTCTTCTCTAGCCTTTTAAGAGTTGTCAAGGTCACTAAAAATGAAACAGCTCACTTTTGAGCACACAAAAGGAATGCGGTAATCACCTAAAATAAAAATGTAAGTGTATTTGCCAGTGGGGGCAGGGAATGTTTCTGAAAATTATGAAATATATTCATAAGTTTTCAATTTAAAGAATGTTAATTATTTTAGTTATCATTAAAAATTGAAAATTCTGCCCTTGCTGGTGGCACAGTGGATAAGGCACTGGCCTGCAAACCCAAAGGTTGCTGGTTTGATTCATAGCAGGACACATAATCAGGTTGCAAGCCAGGTCTCCAGCCAGGTCCATAGCTGGAGGCAGGTGAAAGGCAACCATACATTGATGTTTCTCTCCCATTCTTCCTCCCTCCCTGCCCTTCTCTCTAAAAATAATAAATAAAATCTTTTTTAAAAGTTGAAAATTCTAATTAAAGTTGGGAAAGAATATATGGTTTTGATAATAAAAGGTGTAAATAATGGCAAAAGAAATAGGATTCAGGTGGGGTTTCTTTTTCTAGATAAGTTAAAAGGGCAAACTAAAGTAGACTAAGAAGGTTGCAGATGGTCTGTGTAAGTTACAGAGGGTCTGTGAAAATTGGAGGAGGATTGTGTAGAGGGACAAAGCAAAGAGAGGAAATTGAAGAAGTTAAAAATGTGAGAAAAAGATATATATACAGGAAGAAAGGACATTCAGAGTAGGAAACTCAAAAGGGAAATGATAGTGGAAAAATAGGAATAAGAAAGAAAAGCACAGAGATAGATGGTAAAGCAAAGTGATTATTTTAATGACAAATGAAAGACAAAAGTGCCCTTTAATTTTCCAAAATCAATGTTATTTTCCAATAGAATCTCCAGTTACCATTGACAGTGGGAAACAAACGAATTGATTTCTGATGTAGTTTCATTTATAATTTTGATTGTAACAAAAAAGTAAATTCTTTTGTTAATCACATTAAAATAAATTCTCCAACCATGTTATCTCAAACATGTTTTTGGTCATTTAGAAACAGTAATTGTTTCCCTTCCAGCATCTGGTACAAGAAATTGCTCAGGACTTCAAAACAGATCTGTGCTTCCAGAGTACAGTTGTTGGTGCTTTGCAGGAGGCAAGTGAAGCCTATCTGGTTGGCCTTTATGAAGATACCAACCTGTGTGCTATCCATGTCAAACGTGTAACAATTATGCCAAAAGACATCCAGCTAGCACGCCACATATGTGAAGAAGGTGCTTTAAAATCCGCTATGATGGGAAACATATTTCATTCTTTTAAAAAAATTTTCTTCTTCCTGTTATTGGTAGTTCTAAACATTAGATGTATTTTCCCATGGGGTCAAAAGGTACCTAAGTATATGATTGCAAGTGGAAAATGGGGACTAGAAATCAAGTATTGGCAATCTTTCCATTTTCTTTTGTGTGTGAATTTTTAAATTATAAATGCGGGGACATAAAGCATTCGTGCAAGTCAAGATGTTTCAGTGAACAAGTTTCAGCAGTTCAACTTTATAACAATAAAAAAATCCTGTTAAATTTTTTTTGACAATGCCAGCATTTGGATTTTTTAAAAACAAGTAAGTTTCTTATTGATGACAACTAAATGGTGTGTGTAGCATTTTTATTATACAGTAGATTCCATCTATTCACTATACTTTCTAACTGAGCTGTCCTACATGCAAGTACATGGTTTTAATATTGTCTGTCTTCTGTGCTATTCCTTTATGTTTGCTATTAAAATACATTAAATTGAAAGAAAGAAAGAAAGAAAAAGAAATTGACTTTGAAGCTAATAAAAACCCTTGGTAACTTGCGTGTTCATATGGTTCATGACACTTTCCATGAGAGGAGCAATGGTTGCTTTCCTGGGAGATAGCAAGGGGAGAACTCAAGACATCTGGGGGACTTCAGGTACTTGAGGAGTTTACCCAAATCTGTAGGTATTGCAGGCAAAGCCTGAGATGACTGTATGCCTCAGCTTCTCCACCCTGCAGGGCTAATTAAGGTTCAATCTGAAGATTCTTTGTAACAGTCCAGCAAAGTAGATTTAAGAAAGCCTATGTAACCATGTGCTGTTCTTGTGTTCATGGAAATAATCAGGCTGAACAAAATCAGACAATACAGTAAATGATTTGGTATTGATTTGGCTCTTTGATAAAAATGAGGGTGATCTTAGGTGAAAAACAATGTTTAAGTAAACTCTATTATACACAATTGTAAATATTAAACTCTAATCCAGTGAATTGTCTGTGACATTTTATTTTTCACCTATAAACTAGCCTGGGTCCTAAATTTTTCTAACTTTCTGCAACGTTTTGGCTACAACCATCTAACTTTCATAGAAATGGAAGAAAAATACAGTGGGGATTTGTAACAGTGGAAAATTGTAATAGTTCAGTTCCAAAGGTACTGACTAAATTGCTGCTCCAGGCCCATGGTGAGCCTCCAGCGCACTGTGTCAAAAGGCCTTGTGTCCCCAGACATTTCATGGAAATAATAAACAGAGCCACTGGTGACAATGGGGTACAGCATAGGGACGTGGGGCATCAAGATGGTGAGTCATTGGAGGCAAATGACCAAGTCTTGGCTGGATAATGGATCCCTCAACACTGCCTATTTGAGAGATTTATACAAATGACCTTGAGCAACCATTAGGACATTAAAGACCCTGAAGAGACTCAGATCAAGTTACATCACCTTTTTGAAATAGGATCTAGAAATAAAAATAGGTTGTTAAATGAAATGGGAAGTAATACATTTGTACACCTTAGTTTGTAAGCTACCTTTCATACCTACTTTACCTGTTACACCACCTGTTCTGTGATGCCAACTCAACTATTCCTGAACTCTTTTATTCCAATTTAATTCCCACACTTGTATTAAGTAAACCCAGTATCATTGCAAAGATTTTTAAAGGGAAATCAAATCATCATAAATTTTGCTCTTATTGTGAACCTATGTGTCCTGTTGTGAAGTGGTCTCCATTTGCCAGGTTGCAGGGAAAAGTAAAAAGAAAGCAATCCTGATCCTCTTCAGATGTAGGAACTGAGCACAGACCCCATGATTGGAAATCTAAGCCCTGGTGCTGGTGGGGCTTTGAGCAGTTCTGCCTGGAGTTAGTTGAAGTGTGTCCAGAAGGGACTTGGAATTGCGAACACTGGCTGCTTCACAGTCCTCAACTCCAAAACTGAGAAACATACTTTTGTTTGATGGTGTCTCATCTAAGGTGGTTTTTAGCTCTTAAATGAAAGAGATTACTCAAGCTTCAAAGCTAGTTGTTCCTTGGCAAAGTATTATACAAATTCTTGGGGGAAGGAAGAAAGGCTGAAAATCCAGTGTTTCTGATTCTCTTCTGGGGTTCTCTTTTCAGGTCACCTTCACCAATTAACTCCTAAAGATTCTTGCTGACAGTAATTTGTAGATGAAAATCCAAACCAAATGAGCCCCAGCTGTGGGGCAATGGCTTCCATGGTAAAGCAGGGAACAGATTGGAGGTGGCCCAACAAAACACACTAAGTGTGGAAATTTAGCTAAGGGAACTCAAGGAGTTTGGGGCTCCAGGGACTAAGTTCTGAGTCAGTCCAAATATTCTGTAGCTATCTTTTTATTTATTTATGTTTAATACTGCATGGTCTGATTCTGGATCCTGGCTTCGTCTTTCTGCATGCTACATTGAGTCACCTTGGCCTTGAAGTAAGCGTAGGCTTAACAGCTAAAGCTCATTCTAAGATCTGTTTTTACCAACCTCCCACCATCTGGATGGGTACAACACTATTTTGTCCTTATAAAAGGAAGTTGCAGAATGTCACAGACAGAACTTAGAAGGAAAATTCAAGTAAATAGAACAATAAACTTCATAATAAATGGAAAGTGCTTTCAGAGTGTGTCCTAGGCAAGGCCATGCATTGTTTTGAAACAAAGTTTTCATAGATGTAATATTGCATGCTACCTGTTTTTTGAGATAACTAGTTAACTCCATGATGACCGGCTTTTTGGGTAACAGAGTGGAATTGTGTTCTTCGTGTGATATGCCAGTACTTAACATCGATAGAAATGATGCTGTGCTCAGGATGCCTGGGAGGGTAGCTGAAGTTCCCTAAATAACAAAGGGACCAGTTGCAATAACTTCAGAACATTAAGAGAAGAAGAGAGGGTTAGAAAAATAAACTAACAAATAAATACAATGTTTCTTCCTGTCTGTATTAGTCTATGAGAACTGCCATAACTCAGACTCAGTGGCTTCAACAACAGAATTTTTTTCTCCCAACTGTGGAGACTAGAATCCAAGATTAAGGTGTCAACAGGCTTGGTTTCTCCTGGGGCCTCTCTCCTTGACTTGCCAGTGGCCATCCTCTCCCCATGTCCTTACTGTCTCTCCTCTGAGCACATGTCCCTGAGGTCCCTTTCTGCACCCTAATCTCCTCTTCCTATAATGACACCAATCAGATTAGATCACAGCCCACTCTAAGGACTCAACTTTAACTTAATTGCCTTTTTTTAAGGTACTATCTCTAAATAACAGTCACATTCTGATGTAATGGGAGGGGTTGGAGGAGGAAAATAATTTAACTTATGTACACTAATATTTAATCTTGCTGAATATTACAGCAGGAATTTTGATGTTTGAGTCTTGAGAGAAAGTAAACCACACAGATAACAATACTCAGATGATGAATATTTATCATCTTTACTGGTGTGATTTAATCAAGATATTTTCCCTGTGTACTGTACAATATGTTCTTCTTCACTAGCCCCCCTTTTATGCTGGGGTCTCAAAGTATAAAATAGATGCTTCAAGGACAGTTTTATGGGTAATATTATCTCTCTGGGAAGGATAATAAACTGATTCTTTTGAAATAGGCTGCCTGAGAGTTCATAGAGAAGGTCAGCTATGATTATAGGAGTGTGCAAAACATATAGAACTATGTAATGTGCACACTAGGTGTTCATAGTACCTGGGTCAGGACTAAATGAACAAAATGGATAAGAGGGATGAGAGAAGAGTCAAGTAAAATAGGAAAGGAAAGACAACATTAAAACCTGAAAGATAAGATTTTATATATGCATTTATATAAAATAACATGTAATCTTTTTATAATTTTTAAATGATAAGGACCATTCATTTAAAATATATATATGATAATTCCCTCCAAATATAAGTCATAAAATAAACAGAGATGTCACCGTGATGAAGGTCAAATCTTCAAATTGCAGATAGTAACCCTAACCTCTAGACAGGACTAATAAAAGATGATTTGTGACCTTATATAAAGGGTTCACTTAAAGCCAATATGGGCCTGTTTTAATAAAACTTTGCCAAACTGGCCTCTTTCTCTTTTGGGTAAAATACTAGACGGGAAAGGCAGCAGAATCCTATAAGCATAGTACATTTGGATTTCAGCAAAGCATTTGAAAAATTACTCAGTAACAGTTTTGCCGGCAAAATTATAAAACAGCAGGTTTGAACTTATATACCCTGAATATTAAATGGATCCTGTTATTATGGAAATAAAGGTCTATAATGGTTTGACATGGTTTTTGCTACGGACTCTGTCCAGGGCAACATTTTTTTTTTCTTTTTTTCTTTTTAATTTTATTGATATTGTATTACATCCATTCCCTTTTTGCTCCCCTCTGTCCCCCTCCCCACCCACCCTTTCCCCCCAAAGTCAATCCCACCTATTGTCCATGTCCATGGTTCCTTTATACTAGGTTCTTGTCTAAGCTGCTCCGCTTCTTTGCCTCTACCTCCCCCCTCCCCCCAACCCTGTTCCCCCTGACCACTGAAGGCCTATTCCTTGTATTCATATACTTGGTTCTGTTTTGCTTGTTGTTAGTTTTGCTCCTTATTGTCCCGTAATGGGTGAGATCATATGATATTTGTCCTTCACTGACTGGCTTATTTCACTAAGCATAATACTCTCCAGTTCCATCCATGTTGTTGCAAAGAGTACAAGTTCCTTCTTTCTTTCTGCTATATAGAATTCCATTGTGTAAATGTACCAAAGTTTTTTGATCCAATCATCCACTGATGGGCACTTAGGC
>PVIW01012769.1:0-11952 GCA_004026585.1 Noctilio leporinus
AGACAAGAACCTAGTATAAAGGAACCATGGACATGGACAACAGAGGGGATTGACTTTGGGGGGAATGGGTGGGTGGGGAGGGGGACAGAGGGGAGCAAAAAGGGATGGATGTAATACAACAACAATAAAATAAAATAAAATAAAATAAATTAGAAAACAAACAAACAAACAAACAAAAAAAGTTATACACAATGACCAAGTGGGATTCATCTCAGGGATGCAAGGATGGTTCAATATTTGCAAATCAATAAATGTGATACACCACATCAACAAAATGAAAGAGAAAAACCATATGATCATATCAATAGATGCCAAAAAAGCATTTGATAAACTACAGCACCATTTTATGATAAAAACCCTCAGCAAGATAGAAATAAAGGGAGCACACTTCAACATAAAAAAGACTATATATGAGAAACCCGCAGCTAACATTATATTCAATGGGCAAAAACTGAAATATTTTCCCTTAAGATCAGAAAGAAGCAAGGCTGTCCACTCTCTCCACTTCTATTCAACATAGTTTTCGAAGTTCTAGACACAGTAATCAGACAAGAAAAAGGAATCAAAGGCATCCAAATTGGAAAGGAGGAAGTAAAATGATCATTATTTGCAGATGACATGATAGTGTATATAGAAAACCCTATAGACTCCACTAAAAATCTACTTCCCCTAATAACTAAATATGACAAAATAGTTGGGTACGAAGTTAATATCCAGAAATTGAAGGCATTTGTATACACCAACAATGAAACATCAGAGATAGAAGCTAGAAAACAAATCTCATTTACCATAGCAACAAGGAAAATAAAGTACTTAGGAATAAGTTTAACCAAAGAAATAAAGGACTTGTACTCAAAAAACTACAGAACACTGAAGAAAGAAATTAAGGAAGATACAAATAAATGGAAGCACATATCATGTTCATGGTTGGGAAGAATTAACATCATAAAAATGTCTACACTAACCAAAGCCATCTACAGATTTAATGTAATCCTTATTATAATACCAACATCATATTTCACAGAATTAGAACAAACAGTTAAATAATTCAAATGGAATAAAAAAATGACCCTGAATAGCTATAGCAATTTTGAGAAAGAAGAATGATGTAGGATGAATCACAATACCAGGTATCAAGCTATATTAACAAAGCCATTTTAATCAAAACAGTCTGGTACTGGCACAAGCACAGACAAACAGATCAATGGAACAGAATAGAGAACCCAGAAATAAACCCAGGACTTCATGGTCAACTAATATTCCATAAAGGGGGTAGGAACATAAAATGGAGTGCAAATAGCCTCTTCAACAAGTTGTTGGAAGAACTGGACAGGACATACAAAAATTGAAACTAGATCACCAACTTATGCCATATACCAGAGTAAACTTAAGGTGGATCAAATACTTAAACGTAAGCAGACCCACCATAAAAGCCCTAGAGGAAAACACAGGAAAAAAATTTGCAGATATCCCACACAGCAAAATTTTCACTGAAATATCTCCCAAGGCAAGGTAAATAAAGGAACAAATAAAGAAATGCAATTACATTAAACTGAAATGTTTCTGCTCAGCCAAAGAACACATCAAAAAAATTAAAAGGGAACCAACCATATGGGAAAATATATTTACCAATGACACCTCATACAAGGGTTTGATCTCCAAAACATATGAAGAACTAATACAATTCAACACCAGGGAGACAAATAACCCAGTTAAAAAATGAGCAAAGGACCTGAACAGATACTTCTCCAAGGAAGACATATAAAGGGCCCTAAGGCACGTGAAAGAATATTCAACATCACTAGCCATCAGAGAGATGCAAATTAAAACTACAATGAAATACCACCTCATACCAGTCAGAATGGCCATCATCAACAAATCAACAAACAAGTGTTGGCCAGGATGTGGAGAAAAGGGTGCATCGCCGGTTGTAATGCAGACTGATGCAGCCACTATGGAAGACAGTATGGAATTTCTTCAAAAAACTAAGAGTAGAATTGCCTTATGACCCAGTGATTCCACTATTAACATTATACCCAAAAAATCCTGAAACGCCAACTCACAAGAACCTATATAACCCTATGTTCATAGTAGCACTATTTATAATAGCCAATGCTGGAATCAATTTAAGTGCCCTTCAGTGGATGAATGGGTCAAAAAACTTTGGTACATTTACACGATGGAGTTCTATGCAACAGAAAGACAGAGATAGCTCCTACCATTTGTGATAGCATGGATGGAACTGGAGAGTATCATGCTTAGTGAGATAAGCCAGGCAGCAAAAATTAAATAGCACTTAATATAGGAGATTAATGAACAAACAGTGAACAAAACAGAACCAGAGACATGAATTCAGGGAACACACTTTCAGTATGTACAGGGGAGGGGATGGGAGTAGGGGAGAAGGAGGCAAAGAAGAGGAATAGTTTAGTCAAAGAACTAGCATCAATGACCCATGCACATGAACAACCTGTGGGATTGACTGTGGAGGAGGATAAGGAGGATGGGGAAGGGGAGAGGAGAGGGAGAAAAATGAGATGAATGTAATACAACAACAATAAAAGAGAAAAAAAAAAAAAGAAAGAAAGAGAGAAGGCATAATCCTTGTAAATGTATATCCAAACAATATAGGAGTACCCAATTATATAAGAAAAATCTTGGAGGACTACAAAAAGGAGATAGACAATAGCACACTCATACTAGTGGATTTTAACACCCCACTGTCAACAATGGACAGATCTTCTAAGTGAAGAAACACCACAAATATTATGGCATTGAACAACACTCTAGATGAAATGGACTTAACTGGTGTATATAGAACTTTTCACCTCAAGAAAGCAAAATACACTTTATTTTCAAATGCATATGTAAAGTTCTCAAAGATAGACCACATAGTAAGTAGGACATAAAACAAACCTTCACTAATTCAAAAATATTGAAATTATATCAAGTGTCTTCTCAGGTCACAATGGTTTGAAGCTAAAAACCAAACTTAAGAGGAAAAAAATAAAAATATACTAATTCAGGGAGGCTGAATAACACGCTATTAAACAATAATTGGGTTAACACTAAGATCAAGGAAGAAATCAGTTTCTGGAAACAATTGAAAATGAACACACAAGAATCCAAAACATATAACACAGCAAAAGCAGTTCTGAGAGGGAAATTTATAGCAATACAGGCCTACCTAAAAAGGTTTGAAAAAGCTCACATAAACAACCACAAACCTCTAAGAAATAGCAGAAGAACAACAACAAACAAAACCCAATGTGAGTAGAAGGAGGTAAATAATCAAGATCAGAGAAGAATTAAATCACATAGAGACAAAAAAGAACAATTCAAAGCCCCGGATGGTGGCACAGTGGACAAGAAGCCAGCCTGCGAACCCAAAGGGCAGTGGTTCAATTCCCAATCAGGGCATTACATAATCAGGTTGCAAGCCAGGTCTCCAGCCAGGATCATAGCTGGAGGCAGGTGAAAGGCAACCATATATTGATGTCTCTCTCCTTCTCTGCTTCTCTCCCTTCCCCCCCTCTCTCAAAATAATAAAATCTTTAAAAAAATAGAAAGAAAAATTAGAAGGCTCAATAAATCCAGGAGCTGGTTCTTTGAAAACATAAATGAAATAGACAAGCTATTCTCTAGACTCATCGAGGAAAGAAGAGAGAGGACCCAAACAAATAAAATCAGAAACAACAAACTAGAACTTACAACTGATACCACAGAAATACAAAAGATTGTAAGAAATTACTATGAACAGCTATATGACAAAAAATGTGACAACATGAGTGAAATGGACAAACTTTTGAAAACACGTAATCTTCTAAAACTGAATCAAGAAGTGGAAAGCCTGTAGAAACCAATAACAACTAGTGAAATTGCAGCAGTAATTTAAAAAAATCCTGGCACACAATAGCCCCAGACCAGATGGCTACACAGGTGAATTATACCAAACATTTAGGGAACAACTAACTCCTATCCTTCTCAACCTATTCCAAAAATTCCAAGAAGAGGGAAGACTTCCAAAATCTTTCTATGAGGACAGTATTATTCTAATTCCAAAACCAGGTTACAACATAACAAGAAAAGAAAACTACAGACCATTATCTCTGATGAACATAGATGCTAAAATCCTCAACAAAATATTGACAAACTGGATCTACCAATATATTAGAAAGCTCATACACCATGATCAAGCGGGGTTCATCCCAGGGATGCAAGGATGGTACAATGTTCGCAAATCAATAAATGTAGTGCATGACTTAAACAAAAAAGTCAAAAGCCATATGATCATATCAATAGATGCTTTAAAAATTTGACAAAGTAAAACATGAATTTATGATAAAAATCTTCAGCAAGATGGGATATATATAGACCAAACCTCGACATAATAAAGGCCATATATGAGAAATCTGCATACTCAATGGGTAAACTCAAAATCTTTCCATTAAGATTAGGAACAAGGCAAGGCTGTCCATTCTCTCCACTTCCATTCAACATAATACTGGAATTTCTAGTCACAGCAATCAAATAAGAAAAAGAAATCAAAGGCATCCAAATAGAAAAGGAGGAAGTAAAACTGTCATTATTTGCAATGACATGATAGTGTACATGGAAACCTTTATAAACTCTACCAAAATACTACTCAAACTAATAAGTGCATTTGGCAAAATAGCTAGATACAAAGTCAATATCCAGAAATCAAAGATATTTTTATACACCAACAATGAAATATCAGAGAAATAATTTAGGAAACAAATCCCATTTACTATAGCAACAAGAAAAATAAAGTACTTAGGAATAAACTTAAGCAAGGAAGTAAAATACCTGTACTCAGAAAAATACAGAATAATGAAAAAAGAAATTAAGGAAGATACAAATAAATTGAAACATATACCACATTTATGGATGAGAAGAATTAATATCATTAAAATGTCCATACTACCCAAAGCTATCTATAGATTCAATGCAGTCCCAATTAAAATACCAATGTCACATTTCACAGACCTAGAACAAATATTTTAAAATTTTACATGGAGTCAAAAACAACTGCAAATATCTACAGCAATCTTGAGAAAGAAGTAGGAGAAATCACAATGCCAGATATCAAACTATATTACAAAGCTGCCATAATCAAAACAGTCTGATACTGGCACAAGAACAGACATATCAATGGAACAGAATAGAGAGCCCAGAAATAAACCTAGGACTCTATGGGCAACTAATATTCAACAAAGGGGGAAGGGACGTAAAATGGTGTGCAAATAGCCTCTTCAACAAATGGTGTTGGGAGAATTGGACAGGCAGATACGTAAAAAATGAAACTAGACCATCAATTTACACCATGCACCAAAATAAACTCAAGATTGATAAAAGACTTAAACATAAGCCACAGTGCCCTAAAAACCCTAGAGGAAAATATAGAAAGAAAAATTTCAGATATTCCACACAGCAATATTTTCACTGATACTTCTCCAAAGGCAAAGGAAATAAAGGACCAAGTAAACAAATGGGACTATATCAAACTGACAAATATCTGCACAACTAAAGAAAACGTCAGCAAAATTAAAAGGAAACCAACCATATGGGAAAACATATTTGCCAGTTATACCTCAGACAAGGGTTTGATCTTCAAAATACATAACTAACTTATACAACTCAACACAAGGGAAACAGACACCTGATTAAAACATGAGCAAAGGACTTGAACAGACATTTCTATTGGAGGACATACAAAGGGCCCATAGGCATATGAAAGAATGCTTGGCATCACTAGTCATCCGAGAGATGCAAATTAAAACCACAATGAGATACCACCTCACACCTGTCCACAAGGCCATCATTAACAAATCAACTAACAAGAAGTGCTGGGGAGGAGGTGGAGAAAAGGGAACTTTGGTACACTGTTGGCATGAATGCAGACTGGTAAAGCCACTATGGAAAACAGTATGAAATTTCCTCAAAAGGCTAGAAATGGAACTGCCTTTTGATCCAGCAATTCCACTGCTAGGATTATACCTAAAGAACCCTGACACATCAACTCAGAAGAATCTATGCACCCCTATGTTCATAGTAGTGCTATCTACAATAGCCAAGTGCTGGAAGCCGCCTAAATGCCCTTCAGTGGATGAGTGGATCAAAAAGTTTTGGTACTTTTACACAATAGAGTACTATGTAGCAGAGAGAAAGAATCAACGATTTGCGATAGCATGAATTGATCTGGAGAGTATCATGCTTAGTGAAATAAGCCAGACAGAAAAGGACAAATACTGTATGATCTCACTTAATACAGGAGACTAGTAGACACACAGAAGAAAAGCAGAGACATGGGGGAGAAAAGAAGCACAATGACAGTGACTAGGGAGGAGGAGGAGGAAGTCGGGTAAGGGTTTAGTGGAGGAGCTAATGTGAAAGACCCATATGTGGGGGACCTCCAACCTGACAAGATACCCTGGTGCCATGGATGAAATGGCTACTTCCCACTCAGTTTGTTCTAGAGGAGAGAAGGCTGGCTAATCTTGGAGGCAAAAGCCTGGTTTCTATTCTACCAGATCTTTTGATGAAAGCAGTAAACTTGAAGGCATGTAGCTTGTCAATCAATGCTAAACAATGTTAATTACAGGAAACAGGTACTACTACTCAAGAATAACAATGGAAGGAACACTGCCATCTTCCTCAGGTCAGGTTGTGTTCATTTAAATTCAAAGTTAAAGCCTCTGCTGCTAGTACAATAGACCTGTCAAATGAGGTAAAAGAACATGGCAAGCCCCAAAGGTCATACAGAATATTCTTATGGGCCAAATTCCCATACTGGGTGCCACTGGCTATAGCATGGAAACATGTATGCAAGCTTTCCTGGTTTTCCATTCAGGTCTTAAAGGCTTTACCTGGCATGTGTGGGGCTCCAAGCCTTGACAGTTTTTGAGGGAACAACACCCATGGACATGAGGTGGGAATTGACTGTGGGAGAGGGGACAGGGATGGTGGGACAGGAGAGAGCAATAGGGGGAAAATGAAACTATTGTATTACAACAACAATAAAAAAATTAAATAAGTAAATTAAAAAAGGAATACCAGAGATTTTAGGGATCAAGGAGAAATTACATTATGATGAAAAACTTAGGCAAAAATATTTCACATACAGAGAGATATAAATGGCTTCTAAACTTAAAAAACAAAAACTCCAGTGAGCACAGAAATAAAAAACAGCAACAACTTTGATGTATGTATTTTTCTGTTGAAATGGGGAGAATTAAAATCATAATATAATTCAACATGGGGAGGTGGCAGTGAAATAAATAGCCTGAAACTTTGCAGTGGTATAAGTTGGCAAACCATTTTATCTTCCTCATTGCTTCTCTTCTCAGTAATATTGACCCTTTCCTTTCCTCTCTACCTCCTTTGCCACAGTTCTAATTTATTGTTTCTCCCAAGAACTGCTACCATCAGCTCTCTGCTACTCTTTCTCTGTTCAATCCTCTTCTCCTAATGTCTACCCTGTACTCTAGAACATTCTTTCTAAAAGCCAAAATAAATCAGCTAGATCCCCTGCAGAAATCCCCCTTCACAGGTTCCCCATTGTTTCCAAACAAAAGCCAGATTCCTTGGCATGACATTCAAGGCCTTTGTGATTTATTCCCTGTCTGACCCTTTCCTATCAGACTATCTGGGTTCAAATCCTGGCTCCTGTCCCTACTAGCCATGTATCATTTGTCAACTTGCTTAACATCTCCCTGTACTTCAGTGCCATCTCCTGTGAAGTAGGTATCATAACATAATGTACCAAAATACAGAAAGAAAGAAAGAAAGAAAGAAAGAAAGAAAGAAAGAAAGAAAGAAAGAAAGAAAGAAAGAAAGAAGAAAAAAAGAAAGAAAGACATTCAATACATACATGAACATATGCAAGAAATAAATGAGGGACTATGTGTAATAGTTGCCTCATTTTCATTTATAATTTAGCTCAGAATATAAAACCTTGCAATTACATTATCATGATAAATTTTTATTTGGTGCACAGATAGTAGAAATTGAAATTCACCTGTTTGCTGTATCTGTTGCACTCAGAAAAATTTGGCTTACTACTGGGAACTCAACTGCATATAAAAGCTGAGAGAGTTTCTCTACATTATAGTTGGAATGTGTAGGAGGCTCTCTGCCATCAGTAAGATGCCTTTGCCTTTCTTACACATTATGAATTTTAAAAATCTCTTTCCATACATGGTAGTTGCTGCAGGCCTTTCAAGAGGCTAACTACAATGACTCCTTTCAAAACATGAGAGTCCACCTAAGTCCTATCTATATCAGGTGTTGTAATTCTGCTAAGTATGAGCTTTTTAAGAAGAAATATGCTATATGTGGTCACACTGTTGTTTTCTGTTACATTATGTAAGAAATGGGCTGTTTAAAGCTCTCCTGAACACATCACTACTATTCACAATAAAATTTCTGTGGAGTAATTTTTCCCAACTGTCAAACAGCCAGTACAAAAGGGCATTTGGAATTCTGTCTGTTCATAAACTGGGTTTTGTCTTTACAACAGGACCAGACTTACTTTAAAACCTTCTTTCCAGGAAAAAAGATGGCGACAGAGTAGAGAGCAGTGCTGATGGTGTTCTCAAGTACCAGAGCACCTAGAGGACAAGATAGGGAGCATGAGATGTCTTCAAGATGCTAAGAATTGGAGCGGTCAGCATCTGGACACAGGGGAGCAGAGCCCAGAGGCAGAGGAGACCAGCAGGACAGTAGGTGAGGAGTTCCCTACCTACTGGCCCATGGGCCAAGGTCTGCTCTGGGCAGGGGCGGCTCTGCCAGAGGGGCACGTTTGACTGAGGTCAGCTCCAGGCTCCCTGGCGACTAGAAGTCTCAACAGTGAAGTGTGGGCATCGAGGGCAAATGCCGTAGGGAACACGGAATTGAACTCTTGCAGGGGAGGGACTGTATGATACACTCGCTCCTGCAACAGGGAGAGATAGCTCCTCACGGGGATAGAGGCCGGGGAGAAGCATCCTGCGGGAAGCCTGAACAGGGGAGTGGGGAAGTGCACAGGCCGGGACGGTGAGAGGGCCAAAAATGGTGCTGCTGGGCCACCAGGGAAACAGCAGCTAGAAGCCCCTGTGAGGGGGGAGGCCCATCCCTGCACAACCACACAAGCCCCCAGGCTCCGCAGAAACTCCAAACAGCAGCTAGCCAGAAACTAATAGCTGGGGTAACTGACCCGCCATTGCTGAAGACAAAGACCTCATTGCCCATGCCAGGGAGCGGCTCATCACAGAGGTTGCCTAAAGGACTCCTCCTGGAGCTGGTTGGCTTGGAGGATTGGTGCCTGCCCCAGGGGGACAGGGCAGTGTAGATGGACCCCGGGAAGAGTTGACAGACAGGGGCGGCCTCCTTCCAGAACTGTGGGGGTGGGGCCAGTCATCACAGGGACCTGAGAGGTTTCGAGCTGCCCTGCAGGGGTGCTGGGTGCTTGTCATGGGCAGCAACCTCCGCCAGGAGTGGGAGGGGGCACCCTGCAGGCTCCAGAATACCTGCAGCCCTAAAACCCAGCCAGGTTGCAAAAGGCCCAGCCCACCTGGGGGCGGACACTCAGAATCAGCCCTGACTGTGACAATCAGAGGCCCTGCCATGCGCCAAGACTGGCTAGAATATAGACTATAGACTGTAAAGTCCTGACCAAGAAAAAGAGGCAGCCTCACGAAAAGGGATTGCTGCTAATCTCAAGCACCTGAGTTATACCAAGAGCAATATGAACTATTAATCCCCAACATATCCTTTGCAAAAGTTACTTCTCACATATTCTTAATCACCCCTCCATACCTCAATCCACCTAAATACCCAAGACCCTCCCCCTACTCTTGAATTAAAGTCTACTCATTCTGTGGCTACAACGCATTCCCAGTCCTCAATCTAAGTATTCCTCCCTTCCCCAGCCACCTAAACCCTTTCTTTATTCTCTTCTTCCTTCCTCTTTCTTTTCTTTTTTATTTTCCTTTTCTTCCTGGTAGGTTCTGGTTCCACCTGGACCAATCAGAAATCATAAAGGGGGAACAGACACCTTAACCCTTTCTTCATTAATATTGATTTCTTTTTGTCTTGTGACTTTCTCCTTTATTTTTTATTTTCCTTTCTTTCTTCTATCTTTTTCCCCTGATAAAGCCCACTGGTCCTGGCTCCACCTGGATGAAACAGATACCATAAAGGGTGAACAGACACCTAAACCCTTTCTTTATTAATCTTGATTTCTCTTTCTCTTGTGACTTTCTCTCTTTTTTCCTTTCTTTTTTTTTTTTTTTTTTTCTCTGCTAAAAGCCCTCAGGTCCAGGCTCCATCTGGACCAGTCAGGCATTATTAAGGGTGAACAGACATCTAAACCCTTTCTTCTTATTATTATTATTATCATTTTCATTTCTTTTTTCTTTTGTATTTTTTGTTTTCTTTTGTTTTCTTTTGTTTTTTGTCTGTTTTCGTTTTTTCTGCTAAAAGCCCACAGGCCCAGAATACAACCAGATAGCCCAAATAAAGGACACACCAAGAACAGCAAGTGGAGAAAATCTGGGAGATGGCAACATTGAACTCCACAAATCTCCTATCACAGAAGGGTGCTCAACTAAGGCAAGGAAGCAAAGCAGGTTAACACAAGGAAAGAACAAAAATAAATAAATAAATAAAGATCAAGCAAGAACAGACACCCAAAATGGGAAAGAAAAGAATCAGTCCATCACCAAAAGGAAAGGAACAATCCCCAGAAAGAACACAAAATGAAACAGAGGCACCTGGACTATCAGATAAGGAATTCAAAAGAATGATGATAGAGAAGCTCAGTGAGCTCAGCCACATCAAAGAAAATTACAAAGACTCCAGGAGAACTACAAAGAACTCCAGGGAAATTACAAAGAACTCCAGGGAAATTACAAGGAACTTACTGAGAACTACAACAGCATGAAAAAGGACATGGAAACTATCAATAAGTGCCAGGAGGAAATGAAGAATACAATATCTAAATTGAAGAAAACAGTAGAAGGAATCAACAGTAGGCTAAAGGAAGCAGAGGACCAGATCAGCGAGTTGGAGGATAATGTTGACAAATACTCGAAGACAGTACAAGAGAATTAAAAAAGGCTGAACAAGACTGAAGAGAGGTTAAGAGAGCTGCAGGACAACATGAAACGTAACAACATCCGTATCATAGGGATACCAGAAGGAGAAGAGACACAAGGAATGGAAAACCTGTTCAAAAAAGTCATGATAGAAAATTTCCCTAACATGAGGAGTGAAAACATGAATCCAGTTCAGGAAGCACAGAGGGTCCCAATGAGGATCAACCCAAACAGACTAACTCCAAGGCACATTATTATTAAAATGGCTAATTTCAAAGACAAAGAGAGAATCCTAAAAGCATCAAGAGAGAAAAGACAAATAACATACAAAGGGGCTCCCATAAGGCTATCAAATGATTATTCAACAGAAACAATTCAAGCCAGAAGGGAATGGCAAAAAGTATTTCAAGTAATAGTAAACAAAGGCCTTCAACCAAGAATACTCTACCCAGCAAGGCTCTCATTCAAGATAGAAGGAGAAATAAGGAGCTTCCCAGAAAAAAAAAAGACTAAAAGAATACATCTCTACCAAACCAGCATTGCAAGAAATGCTAAAGGGTCTGCTATGAAAATAAGTAAACAAATAAAATGAAGAAACAGAGAAAGCCAAAGAGGAATACAGACACAAAGGGAGAAAATGCAATGAATAAGTATCAATCAATAATCACCTTAAATGTAAATGGATTGAATGCACCAATCAAATTACATAGGGTAGCCGAATGGATAAGACAACATAACCCACATATATGCTGTCTTCAAGAGACCCACCTCAGAACAAAAGATCGACACAGATTGAGAGTGAAGGGATGGAAAAATATATATCAGGCAAATGGACATGAAAAAAAAGCTGAAGTAA
>PVIW01012769.1:12052-30573 GCA_004026585.1 Noctilio leporinus
AGAAGAAATAACTCTGATAAACATATATGCACCCAACATAGGAGCTCCAAAATATATAAGGAAAATCTTGGAAGACTTTAAGAAAGACATAGACAGCAACACACTAATAGTAGGGGATTTTAATACCCCACTATCAATAATGGACAGATCTTCCAAACAAAAAATCCCCAGAGATGTTGTGGCATTGAACAACACTCTATAGGAAATGGACCTAACTGATGTATACAGAGTCTTTTACCCCAAAGAAGCAAAATACACATTCTTTTGAAATGCACATGGATCATTCTCCAAGATACACCATATGGTATTTCACAAGACAAGCCTCCACAAATACAGGAAAATTGAAATCATACAAAGTATCTTCTCAGATCACAATGGCTTGAAACTAGAAACCAAATTCAAGGGAAAAAAAAAAAAAACAACAATTCTCTAACTCATGGAGACTGAATAACATGTTTTTAAGCAATGGAGGGGTCAACAATGAAATCAAAGGTGAAATCAAAAAGTTCCTGGAAACAAATGACAATGAACACACAACAGCCCAAAATCTATAGCAGACAGCAAAGGCAGTTCTCAGGGGGAAATTTATAGCAATACAGGCCCTCCAAAAAAGGTTACAAGAAGTTTATAAAACCGACCTAACCACAAAGCTGCAAGAACTAGAGGAGCAACAACAAACAAAGCCCAGAGCAAGTAGAAAGAAGGAAATCATCAAGATCAGAGCAGAACTAAACAACTCAGAGATTCAAACTACAATTCGAAGAATCCACAGGTCCAGGATCTGGTTCTTTAAAAAAATAAACAAAATTGACAAGCCCTTATCCAGACTCATCAAGAAAAACAGAGAGAGGACCCAAATAAACAGAATCAGAACTGAAACAGGGGAAATCACAACTGATACCTCAGAAATACAAAAGATTGTAAGAAATTACTACAAACAACTCTATGACAAAAAATATGACAACCTGGATGAAATGGACACATTACTGGAAAGGTGTAATCTACCAAAACTGAACCCAGAAGAAGCAGAAAGCCTGAATAGGCCAATAACAACTAGTGAAATTAAAGAAGTAATCCGAAATCTCCCAAATCACAAAAGCCCTGGACCAGATGGCTACACAGGTGAATTTTACCAAACATTTAAAGAAAAACTAACTCATATCGTCCTCAAACTAATCCAAAAATTTCAGGAAGAGGGAAGACTCCCAAACTCTTTCTACGAGGCCAATATTATTCTAATCCCAAAACCAGGGCAAGATCCAACTGAGAAAGAAAGCTACAGGCCAATATCTCTGATGAACATAGATGCTAAAATTCTCAACAAAATATTGGCCAATCAGATTCAGCAGTACATTACAAAGATAATACACCATGATCAAGTGGGCTTCATTCCAGGGATGCAAGGATGGTACAACTTTCGTAAATCAATAAATGTAATACACCACATCAACAAATTGAAAGATAAAAACCATATGATCATATCAATAGATGCTGAAAAAGCATTTGATAAAGTGCAGCAACCGTTTATGATAAAAACCCTCATCAAAATGGAAAATAGAGGGAGGATACCTCAACATAAAGGCCATCTATGAGAAACCTGAAGCCAACATCATATTTAACGGACTAAGACTGAAAGCTTTCCCCCTAAGATTAGGAATGAGACAAGGCTGTCCACTTTGTCCACTTCTATTCAACATTATCTTGGAAGTTCTAGCTATAGCCATCAGAGAAGAAAAAGGAATCAAAGATATCCAAATTGGAAAGGAGGAAGACAAACTATCATTATTTGCAGATGATATGATTAGTGTACATGCAAAACCCAATGATCTCCATCAAAAACTTAACCTAATAAGCAAATTTAGCAAAATAGCTGGGTATAAAGTCAATATCCAGAAATCAAAAGCATTTTTGTGTACCAATAATGAAACAACAGAAATGGAAGCAAGAAAACAAATCCCATTTACCATAGCAACAAGAAAAATAAAGTACCTAGGAATAAACTTACCTAAGGAGGTAAAAGACCTGTACTCAGAAAACTACAGAACAATGAAGAAAGAAATCAAGGAAGACACAAATAAATGGAAGCATGTACCATGTTCATGGATGGGAAGAATTAACATCATTAAAATGTCCTTATTACCCAAAGCAATCTACACATTCAATGCAATCCCAATTAAAATACCAATGACAGACTTCGCAGAAATAGAAAAAATACTTCAAAAATTTATATGGAGCCAGAAACATCCACGAATAGCCACCATAATCTTGAGAAAGAAGAACAAGGTAGGAGGAATCACAATACCGGACTTCAAACAGTACTACAAGGCTACTGTCATCAAAACATCAGGGTACTGGCATAAGAATAGACATATAGAGATCAATGGAACAGAATAGAGAGCCCAGAAATTAACCCAGGACTCTGTGGTCAATAATATTTGACAAAGAGGGAAGGAACAGTAAATGAAGTAAAAACAGTCTCTTCAACAAATGGTGTTGGCACAACTGGACAGCAACATGCAAAAAGATAAAATTAGACCACCAACTTACACCATACACCAAAATAAACTCAAGATGGATAAAGGATTTAAACAGAAGCAGTGCCACCATAAAGGTCCTGGAGAAAAATATAGGCAGTAAACTTTCAGATATCCTACGCAAAAATATGTTTACTGATACTTCACCAAGAGCAAAGGATATCAAAGAACGAATCAACAAATGGGACTATATCAAATTGAAAAGTTTCTGTTCAGCTAAAGAAAATATCAGCAAAATTCAAAGGGAACCAACTGTATGGGAAAACATAATTGCCAATGATACCTCAGACAAGGGTCTGATCTCCAAAATATATAAAGAACTAATGCGACTCAACACCAGGGTGACAAACAGCCCAATTAAAAAATGGGCAAAGGACCTGAACAGACAACTCACTGAGGAAGATATACAAAGGCCCCAGAGGCATATGAAAGAATGCTCAACATCACTAGTCATCAGAGAGATGCAAATTAAAACTGCACTAAGATACCACCTCACACCTGTCAGAATGGCAATCATCAACAAATCAACAAACAACAAGTGTTGGCAAGGATGCAGGTCAAAGGGAACCCTCGTATACTGTTGGTGGGAATGCAGGCTGGTGCAGCCACTGTGGAAAACAGTATGGGGTTTCCTTCAAAAACTAAAAATGGAACTGCCTTTTGATCCAGCAATTCCACTACTTGGACTATACCCAAAGAATCCTGAAACACCAATTCATAAGAACCTATGTACACCTATGTTCATAGCGGCACTATTTACAATAGCCAAGTGCTGGAAACAGCCTAAGTGCCCATCAGTAGATG
The DNA here is from genome assembly GCA_004026585.1 of Noctilio leporinus. Classification (NCBI taxonomy): domain Eukaryota; kingdom Metazoa; phylum Chordata; class Mammalia; order Chiroptera; family Noctilionidae; genus Noctilio; species Noctilio leporinus. The sequence continues at coordinate 15,391 of PVIW01012769.1, forward strand.
ATTGGATCAAAAAACTTTGGTACATTTACACAATGGAATTCTATGTGGCAGAAAGAAAGAAGGAACTTGTACCCTTTGCAACAACATGGATGGAAATGGAGAGTATTCTGCTTAGTGAAATAAGCCAGTCAGTGAAGGACAAATATCATATGATCTCACCCATTACAGGACAATAATGAGTAAAACTAACAACAAGCAAAACAGAACCAAATATATGAATACAGTGAACAGTCCTCCAGTGGTCATGGGGAAAGGGGTTGGGGGAGGGGTTAGGAAGAGGCAAGAAAGGGGAGCAGCTTAGACAAGAACCTAGTATAAAGGAACCATGGACATGGACAACAGGTGGGATTGACTTTGGGGGAATGGGTGGGTGGGGAGGGCGACAGAGGGGAGCAAAAAGGGGATGGATGTAATACAACAACAATAAAATTTTAAAAAAAAACAACTTCCTCCATTCAGTCCTTCATCCAAATCAACATCTAATTTATCTTCTTAGACTTACAACATACACAACAGAGCAGGCACTTAGTAAAGAGTGAATGACAGAATCATTCTTATAGCACATTTGAAATTGGAATGAAATATCTGAAGTTTGGTTCTGACTTTTAATAGTGTAAATGATCAGGGTTCCTTTGGTTACAAGTTATAGAAATTCATTTTTAACTCATTTATTCAAAGAGATAAGTTAATTATAAAACTAAAGTAACCATGGATAGGGATGCAGTCATTTTTTTAAAAATCAAGTGCAGCCAGGACTTCTCTCCCTCTCTCTCCCTCTCTCTCACCCTCTCTCCCTCTCTCTCTCTCTCTGTCTGTCTCTCTGTCTCTCCCTCTCTCTCCCTCTCTCTCCTGCTCTCTCCATCTCCTCCATTCCTGCCTCTATGCTGGCTTTATTACCTCAAACTAGCTTGCTTCACATTGCAGGACATGTGACTGTCAACAAAACAAGATTGCTCATTCTCTCCTTTCTTTGTTCCTAAGAAAGAAATCCGATTCACCCATCCTAGATTATGTACACATCTCAAGATCAATCACTCTAATTGGGCCTAAATATGTCTAATTGATTTTTCTCTCCTAATTCCCACAACTTCATTTTCAATTACCTACTTAGGAAATGAATGAAAACATAGATTCAAAGTAATATGTCCAAATTCAAATTCACCTCTTTTCTACATTATTTTCTTCTTTATTAATAACACCATAGTATTATCAGTTTCCTGGGAATCTGGACTTAAAATCTATATCCTTGTCCCAAGTTTAATTACATTCTAAGGCATTAATTTTTGTTTCCACCAGGCCTTTCTGCATCTCTTCCCTCACTTTTCCTTTCATTCTTGCTTCCCTAACTCAAGTATACATTGGCTTTTTCTTTAACTAATAACAGCCTTCTAACTGGGCATCATACACCCAATCTTTATTCTACTATAGACTTCTCACTACTGTCACAATATCACTTCATGATAAAACTCAGCATCAAATCTTTTCCTAACTCAGGTGCTATCAATGGCTTCTAATAGCTACGGAATGCAATACAGTTTAAACATCTTGACATTTAACACCTGCAGTTGGGCTATAGCCCAACTTCCAGTCTTAGAAAAGCTACTGTCCTCAATCCATAACCTTTACTCAATTTGAAATGCTGCTTCCTTATCCCAAATCAGACCTTTGTTTTGCTTATGAAAATCTTGCCCATTGTATTATGTTTATATTAAACCCAATATATTTGTGAAATTCTTCCCATTTCCATTAGATTATAAATAATCTTGTATATAATCTTGTATAATAATCATGTATATGCTTTAGTTACTTTGCTATCTGTTTTGACTCTTTAACTGGTTAAATGGGCTACTTAAAAGCGGTGTATTAATCTTAGTATGCCTTTGTAAATCCTTCTGTAATCATATCTTCCATAACATCCTTGTGCTAGAAACACTCTAAAGTAAATTGAGTGACTTTGAGATTTCTTCCCAGGGTTGTATGGAGGGAGATTATATGCTTAGTGTGCCTGGTGCCAACTTTTATAAAGATGTCTAAAATCACTAAGTATGGTAGTAGCCTTAAATATTAAATAGTGAATAATGGCTTCTTCACTTTTATGGCCCCTGCAGCTCTTTCTGAACTAATGCAAGTCAAAATAACTAAAGAAGTTGAGGGAAACACTAAGTTGTTCCCACTGTCTATATCTACTTTCAGGATTCATAGGTCTACATGGGTCACAAAAGGAGGTCACTGTCCCCAGCAGCATGAGACTATCTTGTGAACCAAACCACATCTGATCATTCTCCTTTTTTGGCCATCTGATCCCTTGGTTCCCTGACACTTTCTTATTCTTCACATTCACTCAGAGATGTACAACATAAAACTGGCAGAAAAGACAGGGCCATCTTAGAGCACAAAGCGTTTTGAAATGCTTAACTACCTGAAAGAAAAAAAAAATGCAGTATTAATTCCACTCAAGAAATTATTATATATTTTAAAGTTAGCATTCTGTATTCATCTGAATACATCAAGGTGGGCATTCTAGCATATTGCAACTGGGAACATCAACTAGTATAAGCTTCCTAAGAAGAGATTTGCCACATGAATGAAAATATTTTAAAGTAGATATACTCTTTAGTAACTTTCCTTCTATGAATCAATCTTAAAAAACAGCCAGATATCTGAATGAAGAGGTAAGCTTCTCTTGCTGAGTGTATAAATAGAGGACAAAGGAGAGAAGTTTGTGGAATATGAAGTCCAAGGATGTACAAGAGTAAGCAGGAGACAAGGAGAAAGTTGGATACAGGACATCAGATGATATAATGAATTAAAATCAATGGAGAAGAAAGTTTTAAGAGTCATAGTGGTAAGATGTTAAACAAGACAGTAAGCACTCCCACTTCCCCCACCGAAAATAAAGAGACAAAGACAGAGAGAAATAGAGAGAGAAGACTCAATCCAGACTTTAAACTTAGGTATTGAATAAAATAATAACTAATGCATTTAATTTTAAAGAGACTGTCTGTTTTGAGGGAAATTTCCTTGGGAAAATTTTCACAAGAGACATTGCATGAGTTAGTGAGTGATAAAGGGTTCTGGTATGAGAAGTAAATTACATATACTCCCAACAAACATTTAAGGAGAACCTACTGGAAGCAGGAGTTGGGGTTAATGAAGAAACAAAGGTGAGTGAAAGCCAATTCTTGCCCCACAAGAAGTTTATAGTCTACTAAATCTCTTGGGAACTAGCCTCAGTGAGGGATCTGTGTTATTCAATGACCTCTTTTGAATCAGTTTTTAAGGATCTCCATTGTTCTCAATATGGAATGCACTGATGATATCTCTTCAAAATACTCTCTAGTGGTCTTTTAACTCATTTCTATTTGCACTGTCTACAGAATTTATATCCCAGCTTTTTCACTAATTTTCATTGCTTTTGCAAAGCAGAAGTCCAGTGTTTTACACATCCTGAGTTACTATGATACCTTAAATTGACAACCAAAGAGTATAAATCTATGGTTCCATTCTTTAATTTTAAAAAATTATATATTTTCATTATCATTTGTTTCCCTTATCCCCTTCCTCCATGCAACTGCTACACTGTTGTTCTTGTCAATGAGCCTTTTCTCTTTTTTCTGCTTGATCCCTCCACCCTCTAACCCTCCCTCCCCTTGGTGTCAGCCTGCTTTCTATCTGTGAGTCTGTCTCTATTTTGCTTATTAGTTCAGTTTGTTTATTAGATTCCACATATGAGTGAAATAATATGAGATTTGTTCTTCTCTGACTGGTTTATTTCACTTAGTATAATGTTCTCCAGGTACACCCATGCTGTCACAAAGGGTAAAATTTCATTATTTCTTTTGGCCAAGTAATATTCCATTGTGTAAATGTCTCATAGTTGTTCTAACCACTCATCTACTGATATACACATGGGCTGCTTCCATATCTAAGTGATCGTAAATAATGCTTCAATGAATATAGGGATGCTTATATTCTTTTGAATTAGTGTTTTTGGTTTCTTTGGATGTATTCCCAGAAGTGGAATTGCTGGGTCAAAAGACAGATCTACTTTCAATTTTTTTAGGTATCTCCATATTGCTTTCCCATAGTGGCTACATCAATCTGCATTTTCAACAGTGCAAAAGGGTTTTCTTCTCCACATCCTCACCAGCACTTGTTGATTTATTAAAGACAATCATTCTGACAGGTGCGAGGTGATAATACATTGTATCTCTGCTTTTAGGAAAATGTAAAGACCCTGCCTGTATTTCTCTGTATCTGTTTGCTTTTAGGAAAATATTACAGGAAAATGTAAAACACAGACATTTAAAGAAGATTGAAATGTGCCTGGAGAAAAGGAGAAAACACAAAATTTAGAGCAAATGATTAAATTTTAAGATCACATCAGTGAATTCAAAGTTAAAGGCTATTTCACCTCTATCCTATAGCCCAGAGGATACCAAATATTCTCAGTTTATGATACCCTTAATGTGACAGTAATTGTTTCATAGCTTTTTCATAGGCAAACAGTTCCATTTATTAGTTTGAAGCTATTTAATAAGTATCTATATCCTGACAAATGTGTAGCTATTTGAAAAACTAATACCCATGAATTCAAAGAAAAATGTTTTTATTTTATTCTTTAATAATCATAACAACTTTTACTGATGGGATGTGAGTACTGCTAGTCACCACAAGTTTTTCAAACTGGACTCCATCACCTGCTTCATTTCCTATTCCACATTGTTATCTATAGGCTACTTATCTCCCCCACTCCCTGCCATCACCACCAATGCACCTAGATGAATGCCGAACCTAAAGTGACTCCCCAATACATATTTATTAAATGACTTAACAAAAGCATTGGAATTGAAGAAAATTGGATTTCCATCTGTCTTTGCTATAAACTAGCTATATGACCCTAAACTTAACCTTTGTTTGTCTGTTTTTATTTTTGCAAAACCGAGATAAAAATGAAAGACTACCTGGGTTACTTTGATGATTTGATAAGTAACTAAAATACCACTCTTTAATAGATCCTTTTAAATCTCTTAAATATTTAAATATTAAATATTCCAACATTTTAAATCTGATAATAATAAATAACTGCAGTCAATATACCAAAATGGAATAGAGGATTAGAATTATATTTAAGGGATTCCTGGAAGGTCTTTTCTAGATTAGAATTCAGAAATATGGTGAAAATAATATAGAGAACCAGTTCAAATCAGACTTCTCAGCAGAATTTCTGCTTCTAAAACACTCTGATCTGCAGTTTCTTTTTCTATTTAGGAGAAAAAAATACTACTACTCTTTAGGGGATGCTATTAAGAAATGTAGAAGAAATAGTCTCCTTTAGTCCATGTAGAGAAGAGGCAGGACATGCTTGCCTGAAGTCATCCTGATCCCAAGACTGGAGACTGAGATATGGTCTCCTTCACCATAAATCATAGCACATGAGGATAATTACTAAAGATAGTACCTGATGGGTTTTCCTAGTTACCCAGGTATAGGCTAAAACTTGGTTTCTTTATCAACCATAGTTTGGTTTGGAATATAGAAACCACTCTAAGTATTTTACAGAAAATAATTTAATACAAAGTATGAGAGACTCACAAAATATTGGAGGAGGTGATGAAAACTGGAGAGTAAAGTCAGGACAGCCTCTGTCAGCTTTCAGCATGCTGAAAGCACAAGAATTGCAGGGAACCACTATAACTGAATCACAGGTGAACACCCCAAAACTTTTGTCCAACCTTCACAGATGCTCTTGGCTGAAGCCCATGTAGCTGCTCACCACCACTGGAGAAGAAAGAAGTGACTCCTTTCTTATACCTTCCAAACATGTTGTGAGCCTTCCCCCCTGGCCCCCGCCTTCAATCAGAACAGAAACCAGACATCTGGAGGCTAGGAAGGAAGGGAAAAGTATTATCATTTCCAGGCTACTGCCATACTGGAGACAAGGAGAATGGGAATGCTAATGGGAAGCCAAAAATCCAAACTAAGGGTGAGGAAGGAAGGATATGAAGGCAAGAGTGTCAAATAAAAGGACCCAATGGCAGAGCTAAGACTAACCCCTCCCCCAAAATCTGGGTCTGATTAGAAGCCCCATCTTTGGTTCAGGAGGAAAGTAGGGAATAGCCACAGAGGTGTCATGGTGCCCACCCCAGTTAGGTGATCGACTCCCCAGGAGACATGCACAGTCATCTTCCTTGGTGAGCCTTTCCAAGGCTCCACACCATCAAGGCAGCCCCTGGATTAACCTGAATCCACTGAGACCCCAATTTTGCAGTCAGAGAACCCTGGTGGAAAGAAGCTGGGGATAAAGCTAAAATGTATTTCACTTGAATGTTTATTAATGGGGTCACTTCTACTAATCCCTAGTGCAACAACATTATGTGGAAGGAGAAGAAAAAGAATAACAAACAAAAACCTTAATTGTTTTCATCTTTTGTATATCCATTGTTATTCTGAATGGCAAAATTTCACTAAAATCTTAGATAAATTCCATGCTATAGACTTTAAAGACCTTATAACCATCACCATTTATTTAACATTATTTTCCTTTTTTAAGAGGAGCGAACAATTGTGACAGTTAACTTTTGTTCTCAAGAATATCACACCAAGATTTGTATATACCTGTTCTCAGAAATGTAATTTTTTCATTATTGTATAGCAAATGGAATATATGTTTGAAAAGCTCCTCAGTATCTTAGTTCAAACAATTCTGCCAGCTTATTTTTTTAATGTTACTCTCAAAAAGTAGAGCCACTTACTGAACTCAACTTATTTCTATCCTCAGGGATAATGAAAGGAGCCAAAAAGCAGTTTACTTAGAATTATCCTTATGGTAGGCAAGTTAATCTGTGGGTGTTCCTCCACAAATGTGGAGAGAAAAACCTGGTAGCTCTTTAGAAAAAATATGCCTCATATACAGTGGGCTAAATCTACTGTGGTGCTATTTAACTATTGTGCAATACTATTTTGAATAGAGAATTAAAAGGCAACAAAATAACTCTTTGAATGGTTTATAGACCTCTTACCATGAAATTTCTGTTTCATTACTAATCTCAAATTAACCAAAACTAGGCCAAGTTAAGACAAGGGATTTTAGCAAACCCATAATAATTTTTCTAAATACAACTGAGCACTACTAGAGCTATCATATGGGGAAAAAAACTAAACTAACATTTTGGCCAACACAATACTTAGGACAGGAGTTAGAAAATTTGCTATTGGCAAATGATTTATATAGCACTTGCTGCTAGTATGTGGGTGGCCTACCCCCCAAATCCAAGCTGGGACTAGGTACCTTATGAAGCTCCTGGTAAGAGTGCAGAAGAAAATGGTTAAGATAAATTGCACTGGGAGATGGTAACACACAGGTCTTCAAAGATAAGGGATGTCTATCTAATGGACTGCTACTGTTCCAACTCTGCTCTTTGTAATGATCTAAAACACTGTTGGTAGGCTTTACTGCTAACAGCTAGTGTTCATCTTCAGGTACTGTTATAAATATATAATCCTTTAAACAAGCCTATGGGGTATTATTATTGTCATTTTACAGTTGAGCAAACTGAGGCACAGGAAAATTAAGTGTCTTGTCCTCACAGGTGCTAAGGGATTAAGTTGGAATTAACACTTCGGCTATTTGATGCCAGGGGCCACGTTTTGAATTCTTAGGACACCTGTCCCAAACTGTGAAGTAAGAATGTGGCCACCCACAAAGTAGCAGAAAGTGCTATATAAATCATTTGCCAGTAGCAAATTTCTTAACTCCTGTACTAGGTGTTGGGTTGGCCAAAAACTTTGTTTAGTTTTTTCTGTACAATGTCGTTGTCTTTAACTTCATTCAAAACAATTTTGTTAGATTGTATTATGAAGTCTGTCATATCAGTATCCATTAAAAAACTATTATCAGAGTTGGTAAATTTTTGTACCGCCATTTTAATATTGAAGATGGAAGAAAATATGCAACATTTTTAGCATATTGTGATTTATTATTTCAAGAAAGGTTGAAATGCAACTGAAATGCAGAAAAAGATTTGTGTAGTGTATGGAAAAAGTGCTGTGACTGGTCAAACATGTCAAAACTAATCTACCAAGTTTCTTGGTACTATACATATTTAATATTTTTAAAAGATTTTTATTCTTTTTTTTCAGAGAGAAGGGCAGGGAGGGATGAAGAAAGGGAGAGAAGCATCAATGTATGGCTGCTTTTCACCTGGTTGGATAGCTGATTTGCAACCCAGTTATGTGCCCTGACTGAGGAATCGCACTAGCGACCTTTGGGTTTGCAGGCCAGTGCCAATCCACTGAGTCACACCAGCCAGGGTTTATTGGTACTATTGACATTTTGGCTAAATAAATTTTTACTGTAAGGCTGTCTTATGCATTGGAAAATGTTTAGCAGCACCCCTGGACCCTATCCTCTAGAAGCCAATAGTGGGAGAAAGACAACATACTCAAAATATCCAAATCTATAAAGTTATTGGTAAAAATGAAAAAATGTCTTTTATTTTACAAAAAAAAAAAAAAAAACAAAAACAAAAATGAAATGGACTTTTTGGACAACTCAGTACTTGATAGGAGCTGCTGGGAAGCCCTGAAATCATGAGTTGCTTCCCCAGATGAACAGTACAGGACTTCTGATAAAATCTATTAATTCTGAAAGACTCAAGGTCAGGGTCCATATCTATTCATTACTCAGATCACTCTCCTTGTGCACTGTTGATTCACTTGTGTTCTGGCCTATTTCACCACAAGTAGGATGAGATAGAATTACAGAAGAGGGGTCAGTGAATCTGCCAGACCCTGCATGTAGTGGCATAGGGCATTTTCTAGGGAGCACTCTGGGGTAATCTAACCAGTCCCTTACTGAAATCAATAGACCCAGAAAATACTAAAAACCCCAGTTTCCCAGCTGGACAGAGTGCAATTCTAGGTAGATTATATGTTTCGGTTTGTCTAGGACAGTCTTGGTATGCTCATGAAGTCTCAGTTCAATTACAAATAGCACTTACTTTTATTTTCAAAGCCTTCCAGTGGGAACTGTGAGCTATTATAAGGTTACCTAAATATCTGGTTATCATCTACCTTTATGTACTTATTCAGGCAGGTGCCCCAAGTTCCTGGCTTCTTTGGTGTTGGAGGTGGTGGGGGAGTTGGAGAGGGATAAATTGCTAGCTGCATCCTCTAGAAATCAGAAACTCCACAGTCCTGTGAACACTCACATCTAAGCAGAAAGCCTGATGACTTCAAGGACATCTGGGATTATGTGACCATTTTTCCCTTCTAAAGTTCTTACACAAGGGTCCAATCTCAGTATAAATCTTCAGAAAAAAATATTCTCTATATCAATTTTTACATCAACATACAAAGATATTATCTTTTAAAATCACTCCCTGCTCTACAGGATTATTTTGTTAGCATAACAGGAAAACCAAACAGCCAGACTATACATTTACATTGAAAGGGACCCACCTGAAGAAATTAAGGGAAGGTGTGATTGGCAGATAAATAATAACATCTGAGCCATAATTTCAACTCCTCAGTCACAAGTTCAAGCAGCTGTCAAGAGTAGGTAGGTGGGCAGGAAGAATCAGGCCCAGCCCCTGTGCTCATGTATCCATTGCTACTGGGCAGTTGTTGCACTTTCAAACTCCTTTCTTTCAGTGTGAAACTCCTGACTGACGTCTCTAAAAAGGCTTACAACTCAGGCTATTATTTAATACCTTATTCATTTTCAATTAGGTAATAGCACAATCATATACTGGCTAAGGAGCAGAAGGTAATAAAGAATGGGCTAATTCAAGAAAGGCCTTACCATTAGGGAGAGTTAGGAGAGGCCAAATCTAAGCACTGCCTAATAAAAATTTGATGAAGCTGATTGTGTACCAGGCGCAGCCTCAGACTACACTTTTTTTATTTGTTTATCCTGCACAATATCACTTCAACATGACTCCTCCACCTCCTCATCTCATAATCCCAACCTGGAGAGACCCACATAGGACCTGGCCCCTATTCTACTGACAACTTAGAAAATGTGTCTGAGCAGCTTTCCATGTAGTTATCCAATTTAAATAATTTGGATGATCTAAACATTCAAACATTCAAAATGTTTGCTCTCCCAAATATTCATAAGGCACAAAGAGTCACTGGCAAGTTCACATCAAAAAGCTTTTAGATTTATGGTTTTGACAAGTTGTGTGAAGGTATCAGACTCTGAAAATTGTATTAAAATTGAAATAGCTTTAATTTCTGTAATCCTCAAATCTGAGACTAAGGTGACCAAGAGCAAGAAGCAATGTTGAATCTCACCAACATGTATCATGTGAGTACGGCCTCTGAAATGTACACACACACACACACACACACACACCCCAGTGCTGAGCCCAACAAGCCTTCGGGCTTCACTCAAGCCTGCTTGACTCACCTGATCTCCACCTGTGTTCTCTTAAACTCCCTGTAAAGCCTCCCCAAAGAAGCCTGAACTCTGAATCATTCTGGTGTGGACTGTCCTGTTGGTAGGAACCCAAAAACTTGATTTTGAAAAAAATCTTACATTGACCAGATTCCATGGGGAAATATCTTTTCTTCTGTCCTAAAACTAAATTTTAAATCTGACTTAGTGTAATGATTTCTTTTTCCCCCTACTTGACCCACACCAGAAATCTTTCTCCATACTCTCATTGAACAGGCTCATGGCCTTCTTTCCTTAGATTCAATATCCAGCTCTTGTGGGCCAAACTGTTTAGTTTCTATAGCAACTGAGAAGAAACGGTTTCTGTTAGGGCTATCCCATTCATATTTCAAATATTAAGGACAAAGGCACAGGCAACATATCACTGTTATTTCTTTTGTTCTAGAACTCCCCCTTCCACATTTTCTAGCTGTCACAAGAACAACTCCATTCAACTCCAGCCATTATTGCTTTGTGTCCTCACTTTCTCTGACTTCTCAGGATGCATGAAAGAATTTGATCTATCCATACCTTGATGCACTGAGTTTTCCTTTTCTAGTTCAAAATATCTTCCTCCAAGTCCTCTTCAAATTCCCACACTAAATCCTTAAAAACAAGTTTGTCTTTTAACTCCCAATAGGACACAAGCACTAGGACTCCTCATATATCCATACTGTGTCAGGGACCACCATTCTTCTTAACATCCAAAGTAAACAAGAGTGTAAATATTTTACTCCAATAAGGACATATTTATGTATCATAAAACATTTTTCATATGAACATGAATTTAATGATTAAAATAAGATTTCATGAACATAATATTTAATTTGACCTAGAGACTTGAGGAAGAGGTGGTATTTTGTGCTAGAAATAAATTTGTCTAATATTTGTTTAAAATAATTAAAAAGGGGGAGTACTGTACAATAGCTTTAGTTTTTACGAGGATATCAGAGTATATCATTTATGAATGTAGAGTATATTGTTCTAAAGTATTTTAGCCACACTCTATGTCTATGACTTACTTGTGTTTAAACTTTGAAGAACAGGTTCCTATTTTAAGTCTTGATTCTATAAAACTATATAATTTATGAAACATAAATATTCCAGATTCTAACAATAAAACTTTGTCTACCCTTTACCCTGTGCCTATTGGCAATGAGATGGATGAACTGGAATCACCCTATTTTCCTACTACCTAATCAGCACTGATCTTTTTTAACAGAAAATGATCTTCCAGATCGTTCAAACATAATAATAGCTCTAGGTATCACTTCATGTTTTAGTTCCTATGGAAAGAAGATATAGAGGCAAAAACACTTAGGGAAAAGAAGTTTTTATTCACAAAAACAGTTTACAAATGAGCCATATTTTAGAAAAATTGGTTCATTAAATAAAAATACAACATGTATTTTTGTAAAATCTTCAGAATAATCAGATTATCAAATTTATTCTGTTCATGTTAGGAAAAAAGAACAATATTTTCATGCAATTGTCACATTTAAGAATGTCTTGACATAGTCTCAGAATCAGCATTAGAAAAATTGAGGATAAAGACATTTTTGTTAGGAAATCAGTAACTTATGATAACACTTAAGATTTAGAAGTAGAACTAAACATATTGACTCTGTTCCTGTTTGTCTTCAGTTTAAAGGTGTATTGCTTTGTTTTCGTTTGTTTTCCTAATTGTGGGAGGTGAAATGAACCTGTATCTATGATGAAGACCTGCTAATGGGTCCATTTTGCTTTTAAACTTCAACCTTTTATAGAACCTGTGCAAGCATGAAGATTTGGGAAGGCTCGTCTGGACTGAGTATAAGATGTCATATATGAATAATATTTTCTGCCATGACCATGAAAAGAGTGAATAGAACCACTTCTGTCAAATACTTTTTATTCATTTGATTTATTTATTTTGCTTTTAGTCTTCAATCTGCTTTAATTGTCTATACAATTATAATTGTTTCTAATTTTTCTCCCTCTCCCAACCTCCACTCAGCTTCATCCTCAACCCTACCTAAATTAATATCTATATTATTGTTCCTGTCTATGGGTCATGCATAAATCTTCTTTGGTTAATCACCTCTTACAGCTATAAACCTGTTCTTCATATTTATGCTTTTGTTTCTATTTTATATGTTTTATTATTATGTCGATTAGATTCCACATATAAGTTAGATTATGTGGTATTTGCCTTTTACTGACCAGCCTATTATACTTATCATAATATTCTCCAGGTTCATCCATGCTGTTGCAAAATGTAAGAGTTTCTATTATTTTTACTGCTGCATAGTATTGAATTGTGTAAATGTACCTAAGCTTTTTTTTTTTTTTTTTTAGATTTTATTTCATTATTTTTAGAAAGAGGGGAAGGGAGAGAGGCAGAGAGGGAGAGAGACATCAACGTACGGTTGTGTTTCACCTGCCTCCAGCCACAGTCCTGACTGGAGACCTGGTTTGCAACCTGGTTATGTGCCCTGGCTGGGGAATTGAACCTGCGACCTTTGGGTTCGCAGGCTGGCACCTTAACCACTGTGCTACTAGCCAGGGCTGTACCTAAGCTTTTTATCTGTTCAATTACTGATTGACACCTAAGCTATTTCCAGATCTTGGCTATTGTAAATAGCACTGCTATGAATATAGGGGTGTATATATTTTTGTATTGGTGTCTCAGGATTGTTAGGATATATTTCCAGAAGTGGAATCACTGAGTCATAAGGGACTGCTAGTTTTAATTTTTTGATGATGCTCCACATTGTTTTCCACAGTGACTGTACCAGTCTGCATTCTCATCAATAGTGCACTAAGATTCCTTCCCTTTTATCTACATTGTCACCAACAATGTGGATAATGTTTGTTGATTTACTGATGGTAGCCATTCTGACAGATTGGAGGTGATATATCATTGTGGTTTTAATTTGCATCTCTCTGATACTTTTTTTATTTTTTAACTTCTGTGCAATTTGAATGCTATTCTTTTAGATATGAATAAAATGGGGAAGAGAAGTAAACTGGTAAAAGTCACACAAAGAGCACATAGTATAATTGACTTGAAACCAGGTCTTCTAAGCATTGGTCCAGCAAACGTGGTAAGGAAAAAGGAAGGACCTTCATGAATATTTCCTATGAACAAATTCTTTTCATTTCACCCAGTTGTATATACTTGAAGAATCAAAATCATCATATTGAAATCGTGAACTTATCTACTCAAAGTAATTATACCTTCTCCTCAGTAATTGTTTCTTTTCCAATGTGGAGGGAATTAATCTTTTTTAAATATCAAGTTGAATAATCCTTGTAGGCATCATAGTCATTGAGTGTTTATTGAATGGAGTCAGTCAATAGGCTTATCAGAAATCTCAGTGTGAACCCTGGTGGGTAGCACAGTGGATAAGGTGCCGGCCTGCAAACCCAAAGGTCGCAGGTTCGATTCCCCAGCCAGGGCACATAACCAGGTTGCAAGCCAGGTCTCCAGTCAGGTCTGTGGCTGGAGGCAGGTGAAATACAACCATACATTGATGTCTCTCTCCCTCTCTGCCTCTCTCCCTTCCCCTCTTTCAAAAAATAATTAAATAAAATATTAAAAAAAAAAGATTCTCCAAGATGGCGACAGAGTAGAGAGCAGTGCTGATGGTGTTCTCGAGTACCAAAGCAGCTGGAGGACAGGATAAGGAGCGTGAGACGGCTTCAGGACCCTGGGGATTGGAACGGGCAGCATCTGGACACAGGGGAGCACAGCCCAGAGGCAGAGGAGGCCAGCAGGACAGTAGGTGAGGCGTTCCCGACCGAACCGCCGGCGGGCCGAGGTCGGCTCTGGGCAGGGGCGGCTCTGCCCAGAGGGGCGCATTTGACTGGGGCCAGTTCCGGGCTCGCTGGTGACTGGAAGTCTCAGCTGAGAAGTGCGGGCAGCGAGGGCGAACGCCGTAGGGAACCCGGAATTGAACTCTTGCAGTGGAGGGACTGTGTGGGAGACTCACTCCGGCAAAGGGGAGAGGAGGCTCCACGTGCAGCTAGGGGCTGAGGAGAAGAGTCCTGCAGGAAGCCGGAGCGGGGGACCGGGGAGTGCACCAGCGGGGCGGTGAGAGGGCCGAAAACGGAGCTGCTGGGCCACCGGGGAAACAGCAGCTAGAAGCCCCTGCGAGGGGGGAGGCCCAGCCCTGCGCAACCACACAGGCCCCCAGGCTCCGCGGGAAAATCCAAACGGCGAGCCGGAGAGCCAGCAAGCTGGGAACTAGTGGTGGGAAACCCGCCATTTGCCAGAGACAAAGGCCACACCGCCCACGCCTGGGAGGGGCTCATCACAGAGGCCGCGTAAAAGACTCCGAGGAGAGCTGATTGGCTTGGGGGCGTGGTGCTTGCCCCGGAAGGGCGGGACAGTGTAGGCGGACCCCAGGCAGTATTGACTGACAGGCCTGGACTCCTCCCGGAACTGCAGGGGCGGGACCAGTCGTCACAGGGACCAGTGAGTTGCGGGGTGCCCTGCAGAAGTGCTGGGGGTGCGTCCTGGGCCGGAACCTCTGCCAGGAGTGGGAAGGGGCTCCCTGCGGGCTCCAGAACACCGGCAGCCCTAACACCCAGCCAGGCTGCTGAAGGCCCAGCCTACCTGGGGGCGGACACTCAGAATCAGCCCTACTGCGACAATCAGAGGCCCTGCCACGCACCAAGACTGGCTAGAATATAGACTATAGACTGTAAAGTCCTGACCAAGAAAAAGAGGCAGCATCAGGAAAGGGATTGCTGCCAAT